>JAATLQ010025565.1:0-12912 GCA_013421005.1 Heliconius erato x Heliconius himera
TCCAGGTTCCTTCACCATTTTTTAGCTTCACGTTACATCCCGTACATGGCATGGTGGGGAGAGGATACAGGTACAACTGCTGATGTAGATAGAGACGAACAATAGATTTCCAGGTTCCTTCACCATTTTTTAGCTTCACGTTACATCCCGTACATGGCATGGTGGGGGGAGGATACAGGTACAACTGCTGATGTAGATAGAGACGAACAATAGATTTCCAGGTTCCTTCACCCTTTTTTTAGGTTCACGTTACATCCCGTACATGGCATGGTGGGCAGAGGATACAGGTACAACTGCTGATGCTATTTATTTTCATAATGTAATCTTCAACGAACAAAGAATGTTTTACTTAAAGCTTTTTATTTCATCTTTAAATAATATTTTTTAACACATATTAAAAATGTACTCATATTTTCTTTTTAAATTCAGGTTAATTTAGAAATAAAATCACGTTAATATAAACGTTTTTTATGCTTACAATGTGCAATTAACGACAAAAATAACGATAAGGCAAAAGACAAAAATAACGATAACGATTGTGATGAAGTGGAATAGTGTCTACATGTAATTATAATGGTTGTGGGTTCCATTTTGATTTACAAAACAGATTTTGTGATGAAGTGGAATAGTGTCTACATGTAATTATAATGCTTGTGGGTTCCATTTTGATTTACAAAACAGATTTTATATTTAAATAATTTAACTTTTCCGTTTTGGTATGGCAAAACGCGGGGTCGACTTTCGAAACGCAATGCCTCGAATTCGAACGAGAAACGAAGAATGGAGTATCTTAACATTAAGTTCAATCTGCTATGCGGAAAACAACGTAACGTCTTTTCATATAACAAAAATAGAAATCATAAAATTGTAATAATAATTCCTCATCGGCCATATTGTCGTATTTACTGACGTGACGGCGGTCCGTGCCAAATGACGTCACGCATGACGTCATCTTCGAGTGTATGCAATGTTCCTCCTGTTTTAATTTGTGTAATTTTTATGTGGATTTTCTTGATATTTAAGAATAAATATTGTAATTTTTAGGATTATGTAATCAAAAGAAAAATCGGAACATTTCTACGATCACTTTGCTGTTGGTCTTTATGTTTGTCTGTCAAGATTATTTATCTCGAGATCGTTGGAGTTATCCATCTGAAATGAATATCGAATATAAACAACACCGTGTAAACAAAACCTATTTAATTCCCATGAAACTACAATTATAAAATTTGGCAAGAAGTGAGAACTTACAATACTGGAAAATGCGATTTTTATGGTGGTGGATGTTTTTTAAAATTGCGCGACACCTTTTCTATTTCAAAACATTTTTTTGTTGATCTTCCTACATTAACTGTGGCGTTAGTTTTCGTATTCAATTAGGATTGTTTCTAAACTACCATAAAGTGGAGAACGAAGTAATATGGCTTTGTTCATTTAGTATATGTATTCAAAATGGATGAAAAAATATTTTATATAACATGTTTCTAAGAAACCAAGATCATATGCTTGTGAAACTCAAAACATATTGTGAATAGGTTACTGTGAACGGAATACCTAACTGTCGTACCACCAATTCATTTTATAAATTGAATAGAATTCTAAGCAAGTGAAAAACGGTTATTATGATTTTAACCATTACAAGTGGTTAATCGTTATGGTTAACTCAATAAAAAGTTTAAGTAAAATTTTAACCGAAGCAGAAGTTTGTATAACATTAAATAAACAATTCAACCAAACCTAAGTTTGTGAAATAACTTTTAAAATAGTAGAAAATAACCACTTGGTGCTCAAATTAATAAGTGGTTACACGAAATAGTTAACCAACTACATTACTACAGTTTTAATTAACGTTAACCTCTATTTGTAGCTGTCTTGGCGCAGGGGCAAAAGCGTGTAACTACAAAACGCAATAATTGTGAGTTCGATTTCTATTGAAATAAAATTTCTGAATGAAATATTTAATAGTTTAATTTCCTATTTAAGGCTACGCTCGGCGTTGTGTTCCGCCGAATTCTATGAGATCTATCTAGATACTTCATCCCTTTCAACTGATACTTCACTTGAACTAGCGGCTTAATACAAAATTTTACCTCCTTTTAAGGTAAAAAAATATTTAAGATTTTACCACATTATACAAATGTATACTTTTCAGATTTTTCCTGAATTAGTACTGCCTATAGATGCTAGCTGCCAAATTTCATAATTCTAGATTACTCAAAAGTACCCTTAAAGTTTGATACCCTTTCTAGTGTGGAAATACGCGTAAAATTTTTTGCTATTTAAGGCGCGTTTTTTATTATTTTTGAGAATCTAACAACAAATTTATAGTTTTCAATTTTTTTTCTGAACTAGTTCTACCTGTAGATGCTAGCTGCCAAATTTCATAATTGTAGATCAAAATTCATAAAGTACTTCCGGTACTTTATAAATTTTGATTTCCTTTATAGTGTCGATATACGCGTTTATGCAATATAAACGGCCTTTTCTTTTTCTAGATGGGCCGTAGATATGAGTTATATATAATAATAATATGCATAGCAATATACATAATTAGCATAATTAATTATGATTAATGGTTTCACCAATTTTTTTATGCCATATTGATCTAGAGTAGTTTTTATATAGACG
Source organism: Heliconius erato x Heliconius himera (assembly GCA_013421005.1). NCBI lineage: Eukaryota > Metazoa > Arthropoda > Insecta > Lepidoptera > Nymphalidae > Heliconius > Heliconius erato x Heliconius himera. The sequence continues at coordinate 2,629 of JAATLQ010025565.1, forward strand.
GCCCGAATGTCGCAACCGTCGTTAGCAAAGGAGGAAGCAGACGGAAGGCAGCGGTCGAGTTAAACTCTTAAGTGCTACGGAACTAACAAATATGATGCATATAAAGACTCGTACCAAATAAAAAAAAAATATTGTTAGCGAACTCGTGTAAAAAAGGGTAGATATTATCATCAATCAATCTTAATATAAACAAGAGTAACAAGTACCTTATACTAGTGGAAATATCAGACACAAATATCCTGGAGGGTTCAGTAAAGACTGTTACAGCTGCGATCTAGTAGGAATGCACGGTGTAAGGGCGGGACGGTGCCCGTAGGGTTTTCTTCCTTTTACTATAACTCGGAACATCTCCAAGTTATACCAATGGAATGTTGTCGAGTTTTCAATTACTTAAATAACTTTGTGAAGGCAATGAAAATGAAGAAGAACACTTTAAAAATGTAAAAATAATCAGAGCTTTCTATAAGCTTTCAAATTTAACCCTTATCAAAAATTAACAAATCTTTAAATAGTTTATAAAAATATTCCAAATTGTAAAAAATAAGAATAAAATAAGAAGGAAAAATTAAAATTTAATTGTACAAAAAGATCTATTTAAGCTGACTTTTTATTTTAGATCTGAAGAAATTTGATCATCATCTCGATAAATTCTTCATGTTCATACTAATACAGTGTTTCGCTTAACGATAAAATATTCGTTTCTTATATTAAATGTTAACTTTAAATTAGATAAGATGATGATCGCTTCCAATTGACCACTGAAGGTGAGACCCTCCAATAAACATGTTACTATATCCAAGACATAATATTTAACAGAAGAAATTAAATATCTTTGAACGACAACGAGGTAATCGATCGATCGCCTATAGCTGTAGATTGCTATTTTCGTAACAAAGGCGCTCTGGACTGTCTCACAGTGTTTTATGCGACCAGTAAAACGAGTCCAAACAAAAAACAGACCAACTTATTTTTAGATACAATCGCTATTCAAAAGATTTAGACATGTTCACGGAAAATTACTAAATATATTTCAAAGTTACGTATTGTGATAGTTCGTATCGGTGTTAGGATGCCTGCCAAATTGGTAAGCTATATTGCTAGATAAAATTATCGATTTATAGCTTTTATATGGATTTTAATTGAATATTATATACAGTTACTACTGTACTGTTGTCCAATGGGAGAGTGTTTGTGTTTGGGTGTAACAATGGTTGTGGATTCTTTAGCCACTAACAAAACAAAGTGTGAATACAAAAACCCAGAATCAACACAATTCTATAATTTCCGTTCATATTGCCAAAGTGGAAAAAATGATTGATTTCAAAATCATGATTTTTTTCAAAGATTTTTTTATTTTATTTTTTTATCTTCACGTTGTATCTAGTATATAGAAAGGTAGACAAAGGCACACTGTGACACTGCGTGTTGAATGACGGAACTTAAGGCCATGTTGTATCTTATTACCAGGGAATAGTACTGAAAAATAAAAATAATTCATTCTTTCTAATGGGAATCGTATCCACAACCGTCGCACACACGGTCGGACGCTGAGCGACGGCGTCCCGTATAATGTGATGATCGTTATATTTTGAGATTGCATAGTCCATTTCCTTTCCATGCGGAAATCTTTGTGACTAGCAACAAATGAATTCATGTAAAATAATTGAATAGGGCTGTTACTTCGATATTTCAGTAGTAATTATTATATAACTTTAGGCAAATTAGGAAAATTTGTCATTTCAATCGTAGATAAACGAGGCAAAAACCCGGCGTTAAGTTCCATGACTCAATACACAATGCCTTATAAATTCAGTGGAAAGTGGGAACGGAGTGCCTTTACTAGGTTCCCATATTCCGTTTGCCCCCTCCTGCTATCTACAAGATACAGCGTGAAGCTAAAAAAACGCATACACAACTTAATATTAGCATTTGTATTGAACAATGTTCCAATAAGTATTTTTGCTCAAAAGTATTTATCTACCTACTGTTGAGTAACATCCAAATTGAAAATGGCACATAAAAATTAAAGAAATAACTCATAGCACAAAACTGACAAAAAAAATTAAATAAATTAGCGGCCCACTATCACGCTTGGATTGATAATATTCTTTTATTACGCTTAGATGTACAGATAAAAAATATTTATACAATTTCCATTCTCATTAATATTGATTTTAAAGGAAAAAAAAACAATTCCATATAAGAATAAGCTTTCGCATTGTATTTTAATATTGTATTTCAATACTTGACTAACTATAAATAAATTCTTTTAAGCGTAGCAATACGAAGTGACTTTTGAACTTTATTATAAAGTAGCAGGAAATTTAATTACTGTTTTTGCTCACTTTGTGGACCGTCTGTCTATCTGTCAAGACTATTTAGCTCGAGATAGCGTTGAGGTATCAAGCTGAAATTTATAACAAATATTTTGGTGTACGGTCCCTTGGAGCGCATAAAAATCAAGCTTCTAAGTCAACGTAATCAAAATTAAAAGCATTTATGCATCGTTTCGTCATTTCGTCATCGTCATTGTCATTTTATATGAAATTCGCCGCGTTATCAATGCATACTTTCAGTGAACTTATAGTTATGGAATTTGGCGTAAAGTGAGATCTTGCCGTTTGCCATACATTACAATTTTATATTTGTATAGTTCAACTTATATAAAATGAGTTAATACGCAAAGTTAAGTTTGTCAAATTTTTAACATTCATAGAAAAAAATAATTTCAAATTTACATTTATAGTTCATCTAATACAAAATGAGACAACAAAGGAGAACAAATGTAAAAAAGATATATGATCTAACAAAGTTGTCATTTTTTAAAATTTTAAAATACCAAAAATCTGTTCAATTGACAATCTAGAAGCGGACAAAAATGGGAAAATTTGTTTTAGATCCTTAATCGATACAAATAATCCATTATACTACTACGAAAATAAAATATTTGTTCAAGTCTAAGTATTTTAACGCACTTATTTGTGCATATATTTAAAGTATAAATAAAAAAATGAGAATTACTGAAAATACAAAAAGAAATCCATTTTGAATCGATTAAAATCATTCATATTTTAAATGACAGCAATGTGACAGCTGATTGACATTGACATCTTGTATAATAATTTTTGCATATCGTTCGTTTCCATGCGTTTTGAGTGCTTTCCTGTTTGTTTCTTACTTTGTACGACCCTTCCCAATGGATACGGAAATCTTTTGGATGTCTGTCTGTGTAAAATATGTGATAGTCTCACTTTTACAAAATCTCTAATAACTCAGTACTTAGATTGCCAAAACGAAACAGAATTTTCAGGGAGGGAATGATATACCTGAATCTATTAAATCATACCCGTTTTCATCTCTTTACATTCTGGGCCCAAGAATGTATGGAATCGTTTCACGTCTCTTTTATAGTTGTGGTTCATTTAAAATAAAATGCGCGAATATGCAAAGTTAAGTTTGTCGACTGTTTTAAAGAGTTATTCTACACTTAGGAAAGTTAAGTTTAAGGTTAGCGGGATGTGGACCTCTTGACGGTTTTCTTGATATTGTGTTGAGTGGTGCGAGGCGCCAGAGCGAACAATGTCTCGCAACTAGGGAAACGGAGAGCCCTAACTGTAGGTAACCTCTGCCCACCCTGTTTAGTCATACGACACTTTTTTTTATTGGCTACATCAAAATATAATAATCAGCGTTGCGTTGGCGCCCAACAGACATTTTAATTGTTTTTATTTAATTTATAAAGATTAAATTGTTTATTGAGAAATATATCTTATATAAAAATTTGAATTAGATTTATGTAACACTACAGTATGAAGAAGTTCACTGCCATAAGTTTGTGACTCTGGAGTTTTAGACAACTTTGAATTTTATAATAGTCTTTGAATTTCTTGCTCTTCTTTCATAAGGAAATGAGCTAAAAAGCGGATTAAAAGTTTTAAGTGTACAGTGCAGTAGAAAGTAGTATTTGATAAAACGATAATAGTAGTATCTAGAACTTTATAGTATTTTTATATATTTTTTTCTTATAAAATCCTATATTATTTGAATTGTGGATTAAAAACTAGTTTCAAAAATATTAAATGAAACTTCAACTGTAGTATACTCACCCATAGTCTAGCCGTGACCACGGACTCCTGTAAAGTATTCGAAACGTCGGGTTTTCAAAAATATATAATCTTACTTTTTAGAAAACGTATAAAAATTTAAGCGCGACGAATGGTGGGATGATATAGTGCAAGATGCTATTGAAAGAAAGAAGAAAGCGAAGCTTTTCTGGTGACAAGCTAGTGTTTCTCGAGATTGCTCGCTAACTGATTTTTTAACGGAAGAACCCCACGTTTCGCAGCGATGGGCGGAATTTTACAAGGAGATGTATGAATGTGATGACGCCTTAGTCCCAAGTAATAGCGAAACGCTGAATCTTGATGTAGCTGATGGCGAAATCAGTGTAAAAGAAGTTGAAAGTGCAATACGAAGTCTGAAATGTGGTAAGTCAGCGGGAGCAGATGGAGTTGATGATGAGATGATCAAATATGGTGGGCCACGCGTCTTGGACTTGTTCTGGTTTTTGTGCAATTTATGCTGGAAATCAGGGGAGGTCCCAGACGATTTCCGAGGTGCGGTCATCGTGCCTTTGTATAGACTGCGCAAGCAATAGGGCTATCAGTTTGATTAGCTTAGGTAGTAAAGTTTATGCTAAAGTTTTAGCGAGAAGAATGCAAGAGAGATCTGAGGGTTGTTGTGGGAGGCCCAAGGAGGCTTTAGATCTGGAAGAGGGTGTATGGATCAGATCTTTTCCCTCCGCATAATCACAGAAAAATTTTTGGCCGTTAACCAAAAAGTATTCTGTGCATTTGTGGACTTGGAAAAGACAGAGTTGTAAGAGCGAAATTATGGGAGATACTACCCCGGTACAATGTGAGCGGACCCTTGCTGCAGGCTGTAAAGTCTCTTTACAGAGATCACTCAGCCTGCGTTCGAGTAGGAGCTGGCATGTCACCCTGATTTGACATCCGATCGGGTGTTAAATAAGGTTGTGCCATGTCAGCTTGGTTGTTCAATTTGTATTTGGATAGCTGTCTCCAAGGAGTGAAACAAAATGAAATGGGAGTGAAAGTAGGTGACCTGAATGTGAATTGCCTGCTGTACGCAGAAGATGCAGTGCTTATTGCATCATCAGAATGCGAGTTGCAGGCATTGGTCACTACTCTGAAAGAAGGGTGTGAATATAGTGGTCTAAGTCTCAATGCGAATAAGACAAAGGTTCTGATTTTTGAAAGAGATGAAGAAAGGACGGAATGCAAGATCAGTGTAAATGGTAAGATATTAGAACAAGTGAATGAAGTAGTTTACTTAGGAAGTATGTTCAGTAAAGATGGAAGATACGAGATGGATGTGGAAAGGCGTATCGCTGCCGGTAACAAAGTTAACGGAGCCTTAGCTGCATTGATGAGACGGCGAAACGTCAGCACAGATGCGCGTTTGGCCATACACAATGCAGTGTTGGTACCGACGCTGTTATATGGCAGCGAAACGTGGGTATTACAGAAGAAGAATGAAAGAAAGATGAAGGCCGTGCCGATGCGATCTCTTCGTAGTCAGCTTAGCTGATCGAATCCGCAATGCGGAGTCAGCTTAGCTGATCGAATCCGCAATGAAGAGATACATAGAATGGCAGGTACTAGCGAGGATGTCACGGTGAGAATGAAGAAGAACGTGCTCAGCTGGTTTGGGCACGTCGAACGAATGAGTGATGAAAAAATGGCAAAAAAGATTTATGATGGAAAAGTGAGTGGTAAGAGAGATCGAAGGAGACCTCGGTTGACCTTCGAAAACACAGTATCAAAGATACTGGAGGAAGGTAACGTAAAAAGCATGAAGACCCCCCGGAGGGCATGTATGAAGAGGTTGATGACAGTGGACGAGGCGAAAGAGGTATGTAGAGACCGTAGCGCTTGGCGCTCCGTTCTCTCTGACTAAGCCGCTAGGGATAAAGCGTAAAGCAAAGTTAAGTTAAGTTAAGTATAAAAATTTGAACGTAGCGTCTTATATGTTTTCTAAAAATAATGTTATTTCCTAAATGTGGAAGAACACATTAAAATTGTTAAAAATCTTCGATCTTGTTAACTTCAACTAATTATGTTGATAGCAAAGTTAATTTTTCAATCTTGGATTGAGTTAAGAAAATCAGCTTCACGCTGTATCCCGCACACAGCAGGATAAGTAGAGAGAACCTAGTATTAAGACTCACCGTTCCCCACTTTCCGCCGAGTTCTAGAGACATCACGTGTTGAGTGGCGGAATTCAACGCCGCGCTTAGCCTCGACACCAGAGCGAAGAAATGAAAATATAAATGTAAATTCATATTTCACTTCCTCGAGTGGGGATCGAACCAACAACCAGTCGAATTTACAGTCACACTTTGTGCTCCTGCGCCACGACTGGCCTCAACATAATATAACTATTTAAATTAAACTAATTTAGCCGGATTAATCACGTATATTTAAGATTTTACATTTTGGAAACCCGACGTTTCGAATACTTTGCAGTAGTCCATGGTCTTAAAATTATTATAACTTATTATAATATACCTACTTATATTATCCTGCATGAAATTAAAATTGATAAAATTTTATTATAGCATATTAAATATTGTTGAATTGGATATAGTTTTCATTACATTTACTATAAATTTAAATTTTATTTATTTATCAAAAATCTTTTGTACATATTTCAAATGTATGTCTTGAATTCAAACACAGCGACAATTATAATAATTTTTATGGAGACTGACGCCTGGACTAAGATTCCCTGTACTTCAGGTTACCAGGTCATTTATCCTCCTAGGACGTTATCTCCCATAAATAAATATCGAAAAAGTTATAATCCTAAATTTCAGTGTCACTTAATCTCAAAAAAAAATATAAATAATACTTATTAAGAAATAGTATGAAACCGATTTTCTTATACTTATTTGTTACAACTTAAAATAAGTTGTAATAAGCGCAAGCGTACTTGATGAGACCGAATGGCTTACGCCCAATATTAATAACCTATCTCCAACTTCAATCTTAGATTGTTTCATATCTAGATTAATATTGGGCGTTAATTGGTCAGAGCGCTTATTTCGCGCGACTTTGTTGACCCTTTGACCCTTGCGTTTAGTTTCCAAAGAGGCGCGGGTTCAAATCCCGCTACGTTCAAATTCTATACGTTTTCGTAATAAGTATTTTTCTTTCCTAAGTGTGGCACAACACTTTAAAAATGTTAAAAATAATAGTAAATAAAATGAAAAACAGGAAAAAAATCTCATTTCTCAGCCCTATATCGCCGTCTGCTGGCGCCCGTCCAGCGCGCGCGCAGAAATAACTTTAGCGACACTCGCCCGCATTAATTGTCCTTACTAGCGTTTGGATAGGATTTATTTTGTTACACTCACAACATTATACATAAAATAACTTTAGAAAATCATTTAATTATACATTATACGTATGATACATTTAAAAATTATATTTAATGATTTTTAATATTATATTAAACGATGTAGAGTTGTTTTAGGGATTAAACAGTGTGTGTTTTTGTTATAAGTTTTATTTCTTTCATAGTTTTATATTGTTATTTCACAAAAGGAAAGAAAAATACTTTTTTATAAAACCTTTAAAAAATAGCTGTATATGAACTAGCATCTTGGCTTTTGGCTTAGGCTTTTACAGTTTCTGATTGTAAATTACATGGATTATGTCTCATGGAAATACCATTACCTTAATTTTTTTATACATCTTCTAAAAAACTGTAATTTTTTTCTTAATTGCTTTGAGTTTTGGATAAAAACTATTATATGTGAAGTTATTTATTCTTTTTAAAGACTATCTGCTCGAAATTAAAGAGAGAAATTAAAATTGAACATCCAAAATAAATTAAGGCGATACTATACATAGTAGATAGATAGGTTTACACAACGTTACAACTTAAAAAAACCTATTAAATAATTGTTTAACGCATACCAACGATGAAGAGAAGTATTAGGGGTCCTACAACGTGTTTCTTTTGTGATACGTATTGTTTTTGTTTTTTAAGTAAAAGATGTTTATGATGATGAAGTGATATATTTGCCACTGAACACAGCACAATGTCTCGAAAGTTGCGCGAAATGTAGTAAAGGAGTGTCTTAGCACTACCTAGTTCATTTGCCTACCCTACTATATGACTACAGTGTAAAGGTATTCTTTTCTTTTAATTACTATCTGCCACACAGACATTTCCCACTGTACTTATAAAATCTTCTGCTTGAAAAAGCTTTAAAACTTTAATTAAATTTATTAATATTCCACTCCACTTCCACTCATGAAAATGAATGATTTTATCATTTCCGAAAATGAATGATTTTATATTTTATAATAACACAAAGCGAGGAGTTTCGCCACTCAATACCCACTGTCCCGAAGAACGGGCGTAATAATATGAAAGCGGAAATGTAAACCGTCTAAGAAAGTTAGAACAATCACAAACAAAGAATAAAGATATTTTCTATCGATTGATATATCCTGGTAAATTTAGATTACGATGAATGTATTGTACGATTATTTACAAATGTCGATCAAACGAATGTAACACCTTTGTATTATTTAGGAAATGGAAAGATAGCACGGATTTTGATATGCGCTTATGAAATTCGTTTATACAGGATGTTGAGAAAATCTAAAAGGTAACTTTTAGTGAACAATACACACTATTTTACATGTATAGACAGACGAAGACTTGAGTCAAGATTCTTCGTATCAAATCTTCTGCCACTTTCTCGGGGCATTGAAGTGTTGAGTGACGGAACTCTATGCTTCGATTAGTCTACTGAGGCGGAGAAATTTAAATAAATTTCTCCTGGGTGGGGATCGAACGTACAACCGTCGTGTATATTATATATAGGTATAACATGAATTATAGTCAGACACTGTTCCACTGCGCCATAACTGCCACTACAACACTAAAAACGCAAACGTAAAATTTCCATAGCTTTTATAGCCCAAGCGAATGAAGTTGCGGGCTATAACTCGTATCATTATAAAAATACAGTTACCATTTGCCGTGTGAGATGCGACAGCGCATGACTTACCTGTAAGAAAAAAAAACACAATTATTTTATTACATTAATTTAAAAGATGTATTGAAGACATTAAACTACAGTATATCGCTGATTTGGTTACAGTAACTAGTTCTTAAGTAAATACTATTAATAGCACTACTATTTGTGTGGGTATAGATAACTTGTCGTTATGATATTCTAAAATTATTATCAAATACATATAACACGGAAATAGCTATAGTGCATATCAATGTTAAAAAATGGTACGTATATAGGAACAATATTTATATTTTTAGCTTTACACTGTATCCCGCATGTAGTGATTGAACCTAATGTTAAGACACTTTGCTCTCCTTCCGCTCAATTTTTCAGGCACCGCGTGCGAAGTGGTGGAAATTGCCTACTTAGACAGAAAAAGGTCAAATATATAATATTGTTGAGTGGAAATCGAACCCACTACTTGTCACCTATACAGTCGCACACTCGTGCCTCTACGCCACGACGGCCTCTAAAAATATGTACAAACGAATATAATTTTGAGTTCACGTTTTATCTCTAGTGGGGAAGCCACAGAGAACGGAGGGTTAAGCACTACGGTAGTTACTATACGTACTACCATTGAATAATATTTTTTTAGCTTTTCGCTGTAACCCGCATATTTTTTGAGGCATATCTCGAATTCTTGAGGCTATGCATGTTGAGTGGTGGTACTAACATCGCGCTATGCCTCGTGTACCAGAGCGAAAAAATTAAAATATTAAGTATTTAATTCCCCCGAGTGGCAATAAAATCCACAACCATCGTCTTCACAATCGCATGCTTGTGCTTTTCCGCCACGACGGTCCCAATTATATGGTTTTTTTCTTGGGATACAGCGTGAAACTAAAAAATAAACTTAAAAAAATACTTTGAGTAGTGATCGAAGCCAGGATCACCGCTTTCGCAACCGCAGACGAAACGCTGTACCACTGTGCCTCAATGATTTTAAATCATTTTAACTATTTAATAAATGTATGAAAAATCTTCATAGTATGAAACGGTACATAATAATATAAGCTTTTGTCTAGACTGAATTATTTTATTTACGTTATTGTCCTGTTTCACGTATTATCTCACCTAGTAGGTACAGTACGTTAAATGATTATGTAGGTAGTGTCAAGATGGTCTCTTGAAATATAATATCTACTGCATATTTCCTTTAATAA
>JAATLQ010025569.1:3182-14604 GCA_013421005.1 Heliconius erato x Heliconius himera
CTGAATTTTATTTAATGATTATTTTTCCAATTTGTTTTGCGGTGAGAGGGATCAAATAAATCAAGCTTTCACATATTTTCCTTTGTTTCAAAAATTATTTATTGTTTTGAAACGTGTTCAATGATAAAGTTATACATATAAATAAAAGGAATATTTCCAATTATGACGAAAAAACGATTTTATTTTATTTATTATATAGTTTACAGTACATTGAATTATGCATCTTAATTATACAGAGTATAACTCTACCAACTTAGCCTATGAAATTAAATATAAATTAGCACCCAAGTGCAAATTAGGCATTTCGCAGCCCGTGCTAGGATAGCTTTATAATATTGTTTTTTTTATTAAGCCTTAACGTTGTATCGGGTATATAGCAGATTAAGTAATGTAGGGTTACGACACTCCATTTCCCACTTTTCGTCTACTTTACGACACATTTGGCATTGTTGTGGCGTATCTCAACTTATTTTCTAGAAAAAAAGAAGAAAAAAGAGAAAATAATAATCCCCCGAGTGAAAAACGCGATCTACAAGCGTCACGCTTATACTCAGATGGTATGCCACGACAACCTCATAGTCAAAAGTCAAATTTTCAAATATCTTCTACAAGTCAATCTGTTTTTTTACCTTCACGCGGTGTAAGATAGACAGAACGAACCTAATGTTAAGATACTCCGTTTTTAATCAGACATTTCCGTCCCCCAGTTTCCGCATATTTCTCGGCGTGTAGCGTGGATCACAACGTCGCGTTTTGCCTCGTTACCAGCGAGCGAGGAAATGAGAATATTAAAATAAATATTCTTCCGATTGGGAATGGAACCCACGACCATTGCGTTTACAGCCGCACGTCTGTACCTCTGTGCTGCGATGACTTTAATTTCCATTTATTTAAAAATAATAAACAAATAGATAAATAAATAAATAAATTAAGATTCAAACAAACAAAAAATGCTACTAAAACACGAAAATACATTTGAGTGGGATTAGTAAAGCGTTTAGAAATAACATGTGTAGTAAAATTAGCATACCTATCTACTGAGTGCAGATAACCTGCATTACGCTACACAGATTGTCGACTACCATTTGCATATATGCATCTACATATTTTATGGAACAAAAAAATTGGGTTTTAGGGAAACATGGAAAGTAAAAAATATTTAGACATTAAATTAGCTATATTTTTTAATAAATAATTAATCAGAATTAAAATTTATGTAGCTCCGCGCCGTCGTGGTGCTGCGCGACAGTGTTGACTGTAAACGTTCGATCGTTGTGAGTTCGATCCTCATCCGACGTTATTACTATATTTTAAAATATAGTCATTTTCCTGCTCTGGTAGACTAAATACAACGCCGTATTTAGTCTACCAGAGCAGGAAAATGAGAAGAAAATGAGTTCCGTCACTCTGCGCAAAGTCTCGAAAATTGTGCTGAAAGTGGGAAACGGAGTATCTTAACACTAGATTCTCCTACCTTCCTTGCTGCGCGGGAAGCGTGAAGCTCTAAAAAATGTGTAAAGAAAAATATCTCTAAATATAAGTAGCTTTAAAAATATCAAGTGTATCATGTATTTCACACAGAAGTTGAAAAGTCTTCGTGTTCAGTGTCGTACAATTTGTAGTGGCTAAAGTTGGACTGCCTCGAGAGCTCTCAATACTTACGAGTGTGCTTTATGAAGACTGAATAAAATTGATCATAATCCACAAAGTTATGTTTTACTATTAGATTATTGTTATAAAATAAGATTCCTATTAATATATCAATATAAAAAGGCTAAGCGTTAGTTTGTTTGTTTGAACGGGCTAATCTCAAGGACTGTAGGTTTGATTTGGAAATTTTATTATTATTTTTAGAATTATTTTTGTGGTATAATCACTGCGGTCAGATAGTGACTTTGGGCACTTAGTCATATGGATAATAAATATGGATAACTAATGAAGTATATTGTGCGGACGGAATATGAAAATTGACATACTTAATGTTTATATGCAGAAGAAAAAGAAATAGCCAATTTATGTGTGATAACGCAGCTTCGCCCGGTTGAACTATTCGAATATTTATTTCATTTTATTTAGGGTAAATAGATTTTTGTCGTTATAAATTATTTTAGAATGATTATAATTACTGTTTTGCACTTAACACAAAAAAAACGATTAATTTAAAAAAATACGATTTTTTTTTTCATTTTTTTCCCTCTGGTGTTGAAGCAAAGTGCGGCGTTGAGTTCTGTCGCTCAACACGCAATACCTCTAGAATTCGGTGCAAAATGAGATGGGGAACGGAGTGTGAAACACTAGGCTCACTCAGCCTACCCTGCTACATGCGGGTGTATAAGCCTATAATATGTTGCTCCAACTCCAATCACAGCTAGTCTCGTGTAAAATCAGCTTTTCCCGAGATTAGTCCATAAAAAAAATACATTTTTGTTTTGATACCGTATAAATATACCGTATACATTACACACACAACCACACGGGACTACTAGTATATGCTATTAAAATATGATTTACATACAAGTTTGAACAAATCAGTGATAAAATTTCACAATATTATAAAGTGATTGAGTAAGCATTTTCTATAGGCAAAAGATGATATTAGTAAAATATATAATATATAAATAAAGCCATAAATGTGTAGCCCCACGTCCGGCGAAGCCACGAGTTGGGCACTGTTTGTTTAAATAAGAATTATACGACTTTGTATTATTTTGATTGTAGAGATTAAATAATTTGATGATCATTCATTCATTCTAAAGAGTGCAGATTAAATATAACGAGAAAATCAGAAAATAATCTACTCAGTAAATATGTTTACTTTTCTCTTGTTTCTCTGACAAAAAAAAAATCAAATATATAGTTTGAATTGACAGTATATATTTGAAAAATTTAATTAAAAAGATAAAATGAATAACGCTGTAATTAAAATATAAAAGCATCATAATTTTGTCTTTTTGTCTGTTTGTCTGTTTATGTGAACACGTATCACGTAAAAAGTACACAATAAATTTAAGCAACTTTTATACATAAAAATTACAAATAAATCAAAGTAGCTTTTAGTGTTTATTTCATTGTAATCGCTTCACTCAATCAAAAGATATAAGTATTTAAGTTTTGAGATAGTAAAAAATCGATACAAGTAACGCTATCTATTGACAAAAATAGTAAGTACTAACGAATCTTGATACTCTCTTTCATACACGTAACGCTATCACTAATTGCGATGGGATCTTAAATAGATGGCGCTGTGCACAAAAGAAAATATAGTTTGGAAAGGTTACCGCTACACTCTATCAAAAAATAATGTACTTAAAGTTTTAAAGATATTTATATTTGAAAATAAAAAAGAAACATACGCAATGATATCTATTGACTACACATGATACGTTACGTTTTTAAAGGACACTTGTTCATAGTACTAACTACAAAGTAAACTAGATTGAATTGTTGGTGAAGATTACCTTCGTAACAGTCTAGCTTAATTCTTAATTATTTAACACAGTGATAAAGAATGACTTAATATTCAAAGAAATATTTTGAATAGGTTCTTTAGTCCGTTCTTTCGTTTATGTTATTAATATTTTTTTAAGAAACGTATAAAAAAATCACTTTTGGTAGCAACCTCTAAAAAATTGTGTCTCAAGAAAAAATGCTCTGACACTGTTTATAAACATATCCCGCAGTATTATTTCATAATTTACAAGCGACACGTACCGACATTGCACTATTGCACCTGTATGTTTCATGTATGTATGTGCCAAGGGTATTTTAGGGTACATACCTCAAAATTCTTATAAAATAACTTTGTTGTTTGTCCGTCTGTCCGTCTGTCAAGACTATTTTGTACAAGATCGGTTAAAGGTTAGATACCTCAATGTTCAAGTCTATATTCCCTTAGAGCACAAAAATCTATCTTCTGAATCATCGCAATCAAATGACGATGAAATATGAGAGTTTATGCTTTGTTTTTTGTCGCATTTTCTATCATAACTATACGGTACTTCCCGTTGATATACAATATCGAAATTTGTTAAGAAGTTAAAACTTACGGCACGTATAAAGGAAAATTCCAAAATTATTTTTCAAAAATTGACTACTTATTTGTATTTGTGTCACAGAAAAAACTATTAAGTACAAATTTTAATCTGTACATAAATTGATACAAAATGACAACTTAATTAGTTATTCTTTTGGTGTATCTCCTTTCATGAAACTGGTACGAAAACTCTCGAGGCATGAGTACGACTTGATCTAATGTAAGTTATTTTACAAATAACATCGTGAGTACTTATCCAAATCAATTAATTAATAATTAAGGTTGTTTGTAATATATATATTTCTTAAATGAATAATCATGTAATTCAAGCGGGCAAAGCCACGAGCAGGCCGCTAGTCCTTCATAAGATTTAACCAAATTGATCTTTTAATGAACAACACTTAAGGAAATGATATATCTATTTCTTCGTAACTCGTAAGCCTACAAGTACTTACAATAGAAGTGGTTTGCCCCTCACCTTCTTAGATAGCCTCAAGGCAGAGCTCTGGATATTACAATTGAAACATCCTAAATGTTTGAGATTGAATGAAACCCTATTTGAATCTAAATGTAATATCTGAGTAAATACGTGACAAGGTCTTTGTTCGCTTTATACTTACCTCGTTTCAAAGTCAACATTTAAATACAATCAATATTTATTATAGAAAGCAGTATACTAGTAAATTTATTAGGAAGACCGTTTTTTAATGAATTTTTAATTCTTGTTAAGATTCTTCGTTATTTATTTTAATAAAATAAAATTTTCTAGTGCTTAACAATTATGTTGGCGTTGAAATCTTAAAAATGTTAAGGAATTCTAGGTGTATCTTGGTTGTAAATTTAAATCGAATTCGGCATTCATACTAACGTTAATGATGTAGATGTTTCTAGGGCAGGATAGCGACATTTATTTCAGCCAACTACAGTGTGAAAAATGAAAAGAAAAATCTTTTTATTACGTAAAGTATATTTTGCCTATTTAATCTTCCTGATTTCTTTATGGAGTCAATTGAAATTACATGTACTTTGGTCAGGATAGGTACAAGCCCAAGTTACTTGATCCCAATAAAGATTACCAGGACATTAAAATGATTTTGGTATTAATTTTCCATGAATATCTTTTATACACATATAGAAAGAGGTACAATCGTTTGGATTTCCTATCAAACCATCGTCCTTACAAATTGTGGTCTCTTCAGGAGTTTCTGAAAAATGTAAGGTAATTTTATTTAGAACGTGTAATTATAATTTATAATAAACAAAGTAAATAAGTTTCTATTAATACCTAAAGTAGTTGAAGGAATCGTAGAAGCAGTCGAAGAAGTTGTTATTACAATTTCTTCGACTTTTTTATGCTTGTATATACTGATGTAGTAGTAGCAGCAGTAGTAGATGTAAGAGGTGGGGATAAACTATAAGAAGTTATCACTGGTTTCCCTAAAGCTTTGTTTATTGATTTAAGCAAAGGGTAACTTTCACCACAAGTGCCATGAAAATCATCAGTTTCAATACTCCAAACCATAAAACCAGATATGTTATATTGTAGACTGTATTCAATTTTAG
Source organism: Heliconius erato x Heliconius himera (assembly GCA_013421005.1). Classification (NCBI taxonomy): domain Eukaryota; kingdom Metazoa; phylum Arthropoda; class Insecta; order Lepidoptera; family Nymphalidae; genus Heliconius; species Heliconius erato x Heliconius himera. The sequence goes on from JAATLQ010025569.1 coordinate 8,779, forward strand.
CTGCAAATGAATCGGCATCATCATAGGAAATCCAGTTAGTTCCTTGGGTCGCATAAGGCACTTTTGCCAAATTGTCATAGCGCACCTTCCAATTTTCTGTTTGTTGTTTTTCACAGAACTGTGAAAATTTAATCCGTATAGCTAACAAATATTAGTTCCCTTAGGTAGAGAATAATCTCTACTACATATATGTACATATTTTTTCACTTAATAGATAACCAACTCTGGTAATTAGGCAAAGTGCGGCGTTGAGTTCCGCCATACAAACGTAATGCCTCCAGAACTCAGCGGAGAGTAGGGAACAGAAGTGTCTTAATTGGAATGAAGTATCTAAGCACTAGGATCCTAGGTTCCCTCTGCATACTATACTATGTGCGGGTAAAGCGTGAAGCTAATAAAAAAAAAATAAAAAAAACTGAAATGTAATTGCACGAATTATTAAATAGTTATGTAATTTCTATATTTTGCCATGACGGTAATGTACGAAGACGAAAGATGAATTGAAAAATACTTAAATAATAATCAATTTCACGCTGTATCCCGCACACAGCATAGTAGGCTGAGGAAACCTGGTGTTAAGACATTCCGTTCTCAACTTTCCGCCAAATTCTGTAGGTAATGTCGCGCTTTTACCTCCACACAAGAGCGAAGAAATGAAAATATACATTTTAAAAATATTTTATTTTCTCGAGTGGGGGTCGAACCCACAACCAGTCGCGTAATAAACAATTTTTGAACTTTTAATGTAACAGTTTTTAATTTCGTGAATCTTATGAGAGGTAAGAGTAGATTTTTCACTTCGTTATTAACTCCATTCTGTCCCTATTGAATAAATTATGGTTTTAATCGCAAAAAAATTCCTCGCAGGTTAAAGAAACTAAACAAAATAACAAAAATATTGTAAATACAAACATCCTCTAGAATACTACTTATAAATATCATCTTACAGTCAATCAATTTTAAAATTACTACACGCTAACTATCATTGGATCTATATTTAAATAATTTTTAATTAAATTTTAAATGAGTATAGCATAAGTTAGTAAATATTATTTTTTTACTTCATTGTAACCCATGATCCCTTTTGTAGCGGTATATGGACCAGCTATTCCCGGTCCTTTAGAGGGAGCTCGTACACCGTTGTCATTGGCATTGGATAGTTTAAATGTATGACCAAAGGTTGGCAAGACAAGAACAATCTTTTCAGGTGGGCAACCTTTAACAAATAATTAATAATTTTATCCAAATAAAAAAAAATAAAAAAAATTAGCTTCACGCTGTATCCCGCACACAGCAGGGTAGGCAGAGGGAACCTAGTGTTAAGACACTCCGTTCCCCACTTTCTGCTGAATTCTGGAGGCATTGCGTGTTGAGTGGCAGAACTCAACGCCGCGCTTAACCTCGACACCAGAGCGAAGAAATGGAAATATAAATTTAAGTAAATATTTCATCTCCTCGAGTGGGAATCGAACCCACAACCAGTCGGTTTTGCAGTCACACCTCGTGCCGCTGCGCCACGACCGGCTTCAATCCAAATTTTCTCCAAATGTAAGTCAATTGTACTTATTTAGAAAACATATAAAAATTTTAACGGCGGGAATCGAACTCGCGCCTCCTGGAAATCTACCAGGCGCTCTGATCCCTAAGCCATACGTTCTCATCAAGCTACGCCGAAATTTTTATACGCTTGTTACAATTTAGCATCTCTGTAAGGAGATTTTTACAAATTTTCGCTACCCAAAGATAATTACTAAGAATTATCGTCTGGCAAGAGAGAATGCTATTTATTAAATATTTTTAACATTTTGAAAGTGTTATTCCACACTTAGGAGAGAAAAATACTCGGTTCGAATCCCGCTCCGTTGAAATTTTAATACGTTTTCTAAATAAGTATTGTTCTTTCCTAATTGTGGAATAACACTTTAAAAATGTTTAAAATATGTAAATCAAATGATTATAAAATTACATATACTTTTACCATTACTCTAACTAGTATCCTCTAATGCAGTGGTTCCCAACCAGTGGTCCGCGGACCACCGGTGGTCCGCAGAAACCTAAATGTGGTCCGCGAACGATTTTAATTTTATGACTGGGGATGGTGAGGTGAAGTTTCTTTTTATTTATTTCAGTAAATTTTTATTATACCTACATGCAAAGTGGTCCCTGCTACCAAGAATGATATAAAAGTGGTCCTTGATCAAGAAAAGGTTGGGAACCCCTGCTCTAATGGAAATTGATCCGTCTTTAAATTAAAACAAAATAATAAAATGATTTAAGTATAATTTTTTTACTAATACCAAAATAATCTTATTACCTTGTCCAAGCCAATATTCTAATGCAACATCTACTGAGTATATGTTGTCTCTGGGTACATTTTCATCACCTTGACCCTTGTGAAGTTGTGCATTGTGACCAGTTACCGTATCCCATGGTCCATAAAACTCATATGCCATTATATTAACGAAATCTAAATATCTGAAACAACATTATTATACTTATTTAAATAACGAAATTATACTTATACTAAAGTATTATATTTATTTAATTTTTTTTATAGTTTTAAAGTGTTAATCCATACTTAAGAAAGTAACATACTTATTTTAAAACGAAATTATACTTATACTAAAGTATTATATATATATTTTTTTTATTATTTAAGTTGTAATCCACACTTAAGAAAGTAACATATTTATTTAAAAAACGTTTAAAAATTTTTACTATTCCCACTATGTTCAATTTTTATACTTTTTTTAAATAAGTATTTTTCTTTCTTAAGTGTGGATTAACACTTTAAAAATGTAAAAAACGTTATTATACATTTTTCTGAGAATTAAACAATACAAAATAAAAAAAGGCGCTATATGCTTTAAAAATAAAATTATCAATCGATTAATAATATTCTATCTATTTATTAATATTATTTAATATAAACAATAATTTAAATGAATTAATAGATAAACTAATGATATGTGCATGTGTATGCCTAATCTATTATTACAGATCCAAAGTGTACTTACTGAGCAATAGTGGGTATGTCGTATGATTGCGACGCACCTTTGTCTGCAGATACTGCAGCGCTTAGTAGAAATCCACGTTTGTTAAACTCTTGCCTTAGTTCTTTTAAAAGTTGTGAAAAATGATTAATATCAGCTTGGCCATTGACAGAATCACGACGATCAGGATAATTCCAATCAATATCTAAGCCATCAAAATTATATTTTTGTAGAATATCAATTGAACTGGTAATAAAATTATTTCTAAATGTTGGTTTTGCTGCCATCTAGAAAAAAATAACATATTTATTTATATCATACGAAATTTATTTTTATTATGAGCATACAGTTATAATCTCAATATACAGGTTGGAAGAGGCAGCCCTCTATTTACGGAAACAGCATATAGGGTAAAATATTTCAAACCTATACCTAAAGAAATTAATCAAGATGCCTCAACAGTTTGGACGTAGGATTTTTTTTTCATTTCACGATTTTTATCCATACCTGTATTTCGTGTGACGCGATTACGTATAGATCCCAATAACATAAACACTTACTACTACAAAAATACTACTAAAGGTTAAATAACTTTGAACTTTATCGCCAATACATACGACTCGATTTCGAAATGAGGCGTGGGCGGCGGTGTTCCTTTGATAGGTTTATGTGTGCGTGCGTCATCCTTACAAATGGCGTTTTGTTTTAAAATAATAATTTTATTAATTATTTTGTTTGAAAAAAAAAACTTTTTCGTTTTTGGGAATTTATTTTTTTCTGAATTATATTACGCTTTTATAGAGTAGTTAAAACTGTGGTTTCATTTAATGTGGTGCTGACACTTCCACCCTGTATAATAAGACAGTAAAAATACTAATTTTGTCTATACATTTAGTTATTTTGACTGAATTGGATAGAGGGAATAAAAAAGAATAATAGAAAGCAAAAATATTTTTTTTTAATTTCATGTCTTTCTGTCTGACGATATGTATGGTGACCGTGATGTGAACCGATTTACTTAAAAGCTTCACTAATTAATTTGTTTTAACTCAACTTAACAATTAATTGTTATGTTGAGTTGAGTCTTGGTTATATGACTGTTGATAAAAATATATATTTTTGAAGCACTATTGTACAATATTTTATACAATAAAGTAAACAAAATTAAATTCTTAGTGGAGAGTACCTTCATAAATCATAACAGTTAAATTTAAGTCGTAATTAATTTAACACAGAAATAAAGATCGATTTGTTCTTCAAAGAAACATTAAGTAAATATATAGATTCTTCGGTTCATTTGTTCGTTTGAAATAAATCTATATAAAAATGCCTAAAAACAGCCTTTCTACGTGTACTCTGTAATAACTACATATTTACCAATTGTACATTTAGCTAATAAATAATATATGTAAGTAATTTAAAAACTGTACAGAAGTTAATATGCAATCATTACAGTTATTTTACAAAGAATATTATGAATCCTGACTTAAATCAATAATTTAACATTCATTCAAGTTTCTGAAGGAGTAAATTAAATTATTCAGTGACATCAGCACATTTAACAAAGTTTTAGAATTATGATGTACATAACATAGATAAATAGAACATAACGTTACAAAATATACGTGTAATAAATAATTAGCTTTAAGTATATTTTCTAAATATATCAAAAATGGTCGTATTTTTTAAATCAAAACAATCAAAAATTCTTATAGAAATTACGATAATGAAGTAAAAAAGTCATATTAGAATATTACAGACTAAAGTAATAAAAAATCATATTAGAAGTCATTATAATTGCCCATCAACTTTGTTTATTAAATCAATAATCATGCAGTTAAAGCGGGAGAAGCTGCAGGCGGATCGCTAGTGACAAATATATAAAAGGACATGTACCTGACTGACTGAGGTAAGACGCACGCACAGCAGTAACCCCTGTGCGTAGAAACGTGAAATTTGGACAGATGTTTATTTTCATAATCTGAACATCGATGTTGAAAAATTTTAACCCTAAATGGATGAGATGGGGGTTGAAAGTTTGGTTGAATTTTTTTTTAAATTGCCACCGATTTTTATAAAAAATTTAATTCAGACTGTTAAAAATATTTTATTGAACACGTGTTTCGTGGTTTTTTTAGAATTCATCCCTAAGGGTGCCAATAAGCGGGGGAATATGCGCGCGCCCATTAGTAACAAATAGAATAGAAATACGCAAATATTTGAAGTAGACAAGAGCAAGAATTTACACTTACAATTGAAAACTTAGCAGATCCTTCATTCCATCCACCGACTGCCAGCATGGTTTTAAGATCAGGATTCTTTTTTTTCAGTGAAGTAAACTTTCGGAAGTTATCTGAAAATTTGGAAAATATAATTTAAATTCTTTTGATGATTATCAGAGCTTTTATAAGTTAACATTTATATTGATAGGAATTTCACCCTTCATTTGATTTATTGAATTAATGTGAAAATTTAATTTATTTTAGGCACATATATGTATTTATTTATTTTTTTAATTTGATATAATCATTTTGAACATATCTTGGTATATGTATACTTACATATTTTTTTATTTTACAAGGCATGTAAGAAGATAAGGAGTAATACGAAAATTACGATTAATTTTCGTATTATTTCTTAATTGCATAATACTCTATTATATTTTTTCTTTAACCTTGTAATTAAATGTCGTATTATTTATTTCTCTTACCGTTACCATCAGGCAAGTCCAATTCTGGATCTAAAGATATAATAGTTCCATTCGTATCGATTCCAGCGAAAGTATACATTAGATGTGTGCATAAGTGTACATTTATGTTGCTAACGTTAAATT
>JAATLQ010025575.1:3184-32250 GCA_013421005.1 Heliconius erato x Heliconius himera
ATATATATATATATATATATATATATATATATATATATATATATATATATATATATATATATATATATATATATATATATATATATATATATATATATATATATATATATATATATATATATATATATATATATATATTTTAACCGAGAATTTTTTCTATTCGACTATTGAAGTAAAACAGGCAGAACCGCAGGTGAAACCGCTAGTGATAAGTAGTAAGCCGAATCATATCCTAAAATATTTGACAAATATCATTCATATGGAATTTCTTGGGAAAAGGATGGAGGATATTGCCTAGCAGCAGTATTTATTAGAGCATGTTAAATGATTAAGGGAATGAGACCTCAGACCTCAGCTCGTGTCCCTAAATATTTGGTTAGCCATACATACCCTCGTACGTGTCGTCTTACAAAACAAAATTAGAATTCTATAATTTATGGGTAATTGGTTATTTTAATTAAAACAATGATTGAATTGTAGTATCACATATTTTAGGATTGTATGATTTTCAAAATTTGTTATATTTTTGTGATTTATGTATGGTATACCTTGAGGCTCTGTGGTAGACCGTCTGACGGTAAACGTGATTGTTAGCTCGAATCCCAATCAAAGGCATTGTTATATTTAAATTATTTTTACTTCCAGGCCAGGAGGCCGGTTGCGGCGCAGTGACACAAAGTGCGACTATAAAACCGACTGGCTGTGGGTTTGACTCCCACTCGAGGAGATGAAATATTAACTTAAATTTATATTTTTCATTTCTTCGCTCTAATGTCGAGGGAAAAGCGCGGCGTTGAGTTCTGCCAATCAACACGCTATGCATCCAGAATTCGGTAGAAAGTGGGGAGGGAACCTAGTGTCTTATGACACTAGGTTCCCTCTGCCTACACTGCAGTGTGCGGTATATAGCGTGAAGCTGATTTTATTTTTACTTCCCTGCTCTGGCTCACAAAGCGATAAACAACATTGATCCATACGCAATCCTCTCGATAACTATGCATTAAGTGGGGATCGGTACGTCTTGACACTAGGTTCCCTCTGGCTTTAGAATGTCCCTGTTAAATTTGATTTGTTAAGGAGTTAACAGCATTTCAACATTTTACCTTATAAGAATTCCTTGAGACTAATAGACCAAAAGTAACAATTGTGTACTATTCGAGCATGTCTAAACAAAGCTGAAGCAAAGCAAAAATTTTCTAAAAATTCCACGACTGCAGGACCTTGTTTTAAAGCACTTTTGCCATTTATTGCCCTGTGTTCTACTTTAAACTGGCGGTTTAGACGTTCAGACCTTTTTTTTACGGCTGCGATACGATACGCCTTACTGAAACTTTATATATTATTTAAAGACGACTGTATAAGTATTTTAATAGTATATTAAGTTATTATTTTTATTTATATGCTGTTTTCTCTATTGTATGTATGATAGGAAACAGATAAGATTCAGAAATCGAAATTATAAGCACATCTATAGAAAAAATTGATATTGTTACAGATGCTAGTAGTAGATATATAGCGTGAAATAAATTTTACTAAATTAATTATATCTTAAACTATAAGTTAGATTTACACTTATTTCTAAATATAACAAAATAAAGATTTTTTTGTATAAAATTTTGAGATTAAAAAAAAAAAAGAAGTAGAATATACCCTATTAAAAATTACAAAATGCTTGTAATAAATGTTTTAACTACAATATTAAAAAAATTAAGAAACTTCAATCAGCATTCATGTTACATAATTAAATGCATTACTAAACATTAAAAAATACAATATAAATAATTAAAAACTTTTGTAGAGCAATTATACTATTACGAAAAAATTAATAAATAACCGTAATCTGGAAAAATACAAGCATGCATGCATGCATATGGTAAAATTGTTTGATATGTCTTCCTTTATCAATTTGTCTCTTGGTCTATCAATCACCTTATATATTATAATGCTGATTGTATAGTTGAAACTTTTTTTCATAAAATACGTAATGATTTTTGGAGAAAACAATATTTAAGATCGTATCTAAAGCGTGGTTATCCATAAAAAAATCTGTGAAGGCGTCTTAATGTAAACGCAACGGACAAGACGGTTGTGGGTTCGACTCCCGCTGGCGGCGATAAGTTTCGCAACTAAATGTCTCGAAAATTACCACAAAGTTCCATTCCATTTTGGTTAACACAAATCAATTCTATTTCAGTAGCACCGTATCGTAAATTCGAAATGTCACTGGAATGCAATCAAAGCCCAGGTTTTAAAGTCTTTATAGGTAGGCGATAAAACGTGGTGATAAAACGCTTCATCATTTTTCTTGGTCCTTAAAAAGATATATAATTTAAAGACGTTCTCTTTATAATAGATATATTAAAAATATTAAGTGATTTTGTTGTAATACTGACAATATACCCTTGGTTCTTTTACAAAAAGGTTTTTTTATTTATACGAACGTATATATGTACGTTGGTCTTTAGGTAGGGGATCTCAGTGCCTATCCATTTCACCCTTATGTATGTTTAGCAATTTTCAATGGTTCAGCAGATATTTAGAAATTTGTAATTTTTTATAATAAAATGGGATTCTTGAAGAAAATTGGCAAACCTCAGCTTAACAGCTGCTGTCTGCGCTCGTGATTTTTCTTCCTCCGTATAGCTCACTAATAAAAAATAAAACGTCTTTCATATCATATGATAGCTTAAAATTATCGGTCTATAAATTTTAAAATGGCATCTAAACAAAAATAGTTTTTTAAAAAGTCTTATTTTTAACAAATTCTTCCAGGTATATTAAAAAAAAATCTATGTGAATGTTAAGTTGATTAAGTTAATTTAATATTCACATTGTAAAAAAAATAGTTTACAAGTTTTTTTTTATACTGTCTATTAACCTGACTTATTATAAAAAATTGGTTTTAAATAGATTTTTTTATAGAAAATATCACATCGTTTTCTCATTTTGGTTCAATTCAATAACAGAAAGTATATAAATAAAACGGCTCTTAAGAATTTCATTTAGAAAAACGATTTTCCTTGTATAGGCTTAGGAGTCGAATCCCTTTTCTAGGAGAGAACAAATGGCTCGTTACTTCAAGACTTCGTGATAAGATAGCGTTTATCTTTCAATGTTCAATATATTCGTATACGAAAATTACTGTGACTGTTTTACTTTTTCTGAATGCTGGAAATCTGTTCATTTGTCTCTAGAAGTATTTAAAAATTGTGTTTTTTTTTAAATAATAGGCATATCAGTTACCATTTTTATACTAAAATTCAATTGTTACTAAAGTTATTTTAATTTATTATTATTTACAACTAGCGGACTCGCGTGGCTTCGCCCGCTTGAACTGTACGAATATTTATTAAATATATGTATGAAGTTATTTTCATTTTTCGATGGGATTAGAAAGAAAATAGACATAATTAATATTTAAAAAAATCTGAGCAATTAAAATGAACAAACAAAATAAGTAAAAATAATAAAAAATCAAATTAAATCAGCTTCACTCTGTATCCTATGGAACCTAGTGTTAGGACACTCCGTACTTCGGTCACTGGCCACTCCATTACACCTCATCGATACTACAATAATTTACATAAAAAAAGAAAAGTATTAATAAGTAATAAAAGAAAAAAAAAGAAAAATAATAATAAGTAATAAGATTCACTAATATAATTTTAAATTTGTAACATTTAAACATGGTTCTATCTAAAGGAGACAATTTCACCATAACGGTCTCAAATAAACATTACTATCCAATTAAAAGCTTCTAAAGCTATTTCAAGCGCTCCCAGCTTAAATGCAAATGTGAGCTTACTGTAGGATCTAAGATATGAACTTTTTAAGACATAAACTTCTTTCAGATCTGGCTGTTGCCTCAGAAAGTATCACTAAATGGAAATTTCAAAGTAAATGTAACAATTTATATGTAGCATGTTTGTGGACTTTCTAATTATTGTTTTAATTTATTATTCTATGGAGAACTGACGCTTTTACGGCGATAATTTTTTTATATCCGAATTGGTAAAAGCGTCAAGCTTTAAAAAAATACATACAGGGAACCTAAGGCCTAATTTTCGAGACATTGCGTGCTGAGCGACTGAACTTAATGCCACGCTATGTCTTCTGGATAGAGCTAGTTATTGGAAATAATTCATTCTCCTATGTGGCAATCGAACCCATAAGCGATGCGTTGATAGTCAGATACTGTGTCATGAAGGTCTCAAATTTATACAATAGTGAATAGAGAAGTAACAATAACGCCGTTGTAGTGCGTGTTACTTCGCTCTGGCGTCGAGACAAAGTGTGGCGTTGAGTGCCGCCACTCAACACGCTCTAGAATTCGGCGTAAAATGAACGGAGTATCTTAACACAAGCGTGTGACTGTAAACGGTTGGGAGCTCTAATCCTACTCGGCGAAACGAATTATTTTATATTTGTATTTCATCGCTTAGGTAACGATGCAAAGTACGGCATTAAGTTACGCCACTCAACATGTTATGTTCCGAGAATTCAGTGAAAAGTGGGGAACGGAAGTGTTTTAATGGGAAGTGTGTTACACTAGGATCTTTCTGCCTACCCTGCTATGTGCGGATACAGCGTAAGGCTAAGAAAAAGGAAATCAAATAAAATATTTTTAGTGAATAAAATTGATAAGAAATTCGAGTTTAAAATTATCACCGAATTCTTTTTAAAAAATTCAATTGCAAAGCGCAAATATACAAAGTCCGTCAGTGACACGTGCGGAAACGCCTCGTTTAAGGTTTCCTTGAGCATCTCTTTTACATACATGTTGAAAATTGAATATTTAAGAATGATATTATTGAATATTCTTTTTTGTTTGCTATTATAATATTGTTAAGGCTATTATGGCGCAAGAGCACAATCGTTAGAATGTAAACACGACAGGTTGTAGGTTCCTTTCCCACTCGAGAAAACGAAATATTTAATATCATCATTAATATAGGACTGTCCTAACACTAGGTCCCCAGGTTCCCTTTGCTTACCCAGCTATATGCGAAATACAGCGCAAAACTGAAAATATACCATATTAAAGAGAGTTATTTAAATCTTGGCAACTTTGCATGAACCAAAAACAATCCATCAATCGCGGAAGCTCAATTTGACAAGGCAATCCTGTGATAAATTCGCCCCTTTACAGATTTAACGAATTTGCACTGTATCTTTGGTGTAGCCTTGGCTTACTAGTGTTTTATTTGAAGATACAAAATTAGGTTAGCAGTATACAAAATCGGATTTTTTGGACTGTATATGTGAATATATTATAATATTATTATTTTTCATTTAAAAATTTCAATTAAATTTCATTTTTGAATTATACGAGTAGTTTCGGAACAAATATATTTTTTTAAGAAGATCTAGATCTAAGAAGACAGTGTGAATTTAAAAAACAAGTAATACCCAATAGTAAGTCCATTACGAAAATCCAAACAATGTAAACAAAGACGATACACCTAAAGAAAATCTTCTCTATTACGTCCCTACAGCTCCAAACAGCTTCGTGTAACATCGCTGAAAATAAAAATAAGTGAAATCGAGTTAACCCTAATTCAATTTAAAGCTACCTTACCTCCCTACCTTCTAAAGAGAATGCTTTACCATACAAAATTGCTTGCCACATTAAGATTCACCGCAGTAATAAGTAATAACAATTTTCTTTTACTGTTATCGCATGTATTTATTCAGTAAATACCTGCGTTACATTGGAATGAAGATGTTATAATTTTGCGTGTTATTTGGCAGCCTATTTGGTGAGTGTTAGATTTTTTTTATTTTCTTTTTTTAGTTTCACGCTGTATCCTGCAAACATTTATATACCGACACGGATGGTAGGTAGAGGAAACTCTGTGTTAAGATTCTCCATTCCCTACTTTCCGCTCAATTTTCGTATCATTACGTTGAGTGGCACGCTTCATTTTGTATGATTACGAGAGCCAGAAAATCAAAATAATTATTTCCCTCGAATGGTAATCGAACCTACAACCGTCGTGTTTACAAATAATATGAGTTCAGTGCCAATTCGCAGTAAATGAAAACATTTTTGCGGTAAAAGACACGGTAGTAAACAAGCGCTGTAATTAGTATATACATATAATATCTACATATATAACTAGGACGGGTGTTATAAGTTTGTTTTTAGCAATAATTTAAGAAAGTAAGTCCATTCACATAAAGATTGTCACAATTTTTCTAGTTTTTAAAAGTATGTAAACTACTTTCAAAGGTCCGATCAACTCCATATTCCGTATCCCGTTATTTAGATTTGCTTATTTCTTAGAGTTTTTTTTTTCTTTAATTTTAATTTAATATGTAAACTATCCAATACATCAATCAAACAAATTCTTTCACTTTATAATAAAACTAAGAAGAAATTTTATTCACTAAATATAATCGTACTTCCAATTTCTTAAACAAAAAAAGCCCCAAGATATAAAAAAATAATATTTATGCCAGCAAAAAGGAATTATATCAAGCGAGTCTGCTTATAATTTATAGAATAGCATTTCCCCACTGCGCCTCACCATACCATCTCTTATACACGTTTCCGCAAATCTTCTTAATGTTCGCTTAACGACTTCTAGACTGCGAACGATAGATTTACTTGATTCACGTATTCATATTCATATTATTTTCTTATAGGTACCTACGTGACTTTTCCTTATTGAGTGTGAAGATATTCTTATATGTAATACATTACATATTATATAAGATATATCGTACACGTAAAATATTATTTTAGGCTGTGTATGTGCGTTTATATTCAGTTTTAAGATATTAAATCCTCGTTTTCGAGACATTCTGTGTTGAGTGATGGAACTCAACACTTTGTCTTCTCATGGGGACCAGATCGTTATTGACCGGAGACTAAGATTTAATCCAATCACCACGTGTCGTGTTTACAGTTACACTGTTTCTTCTAGTCTAATAAGAGTGTGGAAACAAAAATGCATCCATGGCTTCGCCTATTTAAACTTATTGTTATATTGTAGCCAAATTACATAATATTTTAATATAAACTATAACCTATGCTATTCTGATGTATAAGCTATATTACTGTAAAGTTTCATTTAAATCCGTTCCGTAAAGTGGAACAAACATCCGTGTTCACAAACTTTCACATTTAAAATATTAGCAGGAAGTAGGATTATGTATATATTTGTGGCGTTGTTGATGCGTTTCTGACTGCAGGGCATGTTAATAATATTTAGTCGTCGTGCGCGTGGTGTTAAGTTCCGCCACTTAACGAAGTGACTTAACACTACTTTCTCTCAGTCTATTCTGCTATTTGCGGGACGCCAAAGTAAAGCTAAATAAAAGAAAAAAGAAACATACAATAATATTAAAATACTATTATTATAGTATTAGCTAACATGTTTCGCCCATTAGTTTTATTAGTTGGCCTCACTGTGTGATAATTTCATTAATACTTCGTTTAGAAAGTAAATAGATGAAAATATTATCAAACTTTAACAGCTTTCTCTGGTTCTGTGTAATTTTTTTATAATATTTTCGTTAATAAAATATTTGCTGTTATTTTACATTTTAAATGAAACTCTTTAACCGGATTAATCGTGCATATTTAGTATTATACATTTTTGGAATCCTGATGTTTCGAACACTTTGCACCAGTTGTCTACCCGTGACCGTCTACCATACTATTACTACTCATTTTATTTTTTCTTAATTTAAACTATTTTTTTTATCTGCAACTTCTGTCTACGGCCCCTTAGGGCACATAAAAAATCAAACTTCGCAACACAATCAAAAAATACGAGCATATATACATAGTTTTTGCTGCATTTTATACGAAATTTGTCGCATAAACCTTTAGAGTATTCCCCGTGGACTTAAAGTTATGAAATTTGGCACAAAGTGAGATTTTATAATATAAATAAAGGAAAAATATATAAAAAAAAACAAATTATAGCTATTTCACAGATAAAAAATATTACAAAGTTATAGCTGTAGTTCAGTTCATCAAAATGAGTGCAACTGAGTGCAGCGCAAGTTTGCAAACAAGTTGTTGGTCATCCTTCATAACTTTCCTTTAATCTATAATCCTGAAATTGGTACGGAACCCTCGGTGGGTGACTCTGACACGCACTTGATTGTTTTTTTAATATTTTAAACTATTATTCCGTTATGGTAGAAACATATTTTTGGACAGCCTACAAAATTTTATTATAGTGGTACTCAAACCGAGAGAGTCAAAGCTACGTTTGTTATTTTATACGTTTTCTAAAAATATTTTTTTTCGCTCTTTTGGGTGCAATGCTAAAATTTTTACTGTGATATTAGTCACTTATTTATTTAAAAGATCATTTATTATACTCAAATATTAATGACAATAGACAATAATGCTTAAAAAATTACACGGAGAAGTCGTAAAACGTGTCCTTTATGTTTTTTTTAGATATAGCTTTATTTACCGATATGTCATGATAAATACTGACGAACATTTCAAAACAATTCAACGGTCACCATCAGTTTTACAATTAACCTACAGGCTGCAAAAGGGACGATCGCGGTAGTGGGTTCAATTCTCACTCTGAGTAATAATTATTTTCATTTGCTCACTAACATAGTCAAACGGCGCTGAGTTCTGCAATTCAACATACAATGCTTCAAAACGCAGGTGACAAATGGGAATTCTTAGAGTCCTACAACCACCGCGACAGTCAAAGGCCGTTCCACTATGCCAAGGCATCACTGTTTTGTTTATTTTTTTAATAGCGTAACGCTGTTCCCCCACATAGCAGGGTGGGCAGAGGGAGCTGTGTGTTAAGACTATTGGAAGTATTGCGTGTTGCGTGGCGGTATTCAACGCCGCGATTTACGTCGACATCAGATTAAATTAAATGGAAATATTACATTTCCTCGAGAGGAGATCGAACCCGTAACCTGTTGCGTTTACAGTCACACGCTTTTATCTGGCTGGCTTCACTGTTGTATGTTCTTAAACATAACAATATTAGGAACCTATAAATAATGTTCCTTACTTAAACTAGGTTAACCTCAATAGATATGCAGTAGGGAATATATTCAGTAATATACGACTCATAACTTTACGGCTAGTCGTTAGCGAGATCGCTTTATGATGGAATTGCAAAACATTTTACTGCTATGTTAATGACATTGGTGTAGAAGCGACAATGTTTTAATAGTATCTACAAGTATATAATATGTACATATGATAGGATCTTAATATGAATTTATTATAGATTTTTGTCAAAGCACTTAAGGATTCCTTAGTTATTGAGGTGTGAAGGTTGTGGGTTCGATAACCAATGGTGGGAATGATATATTTTTATTTCCTCGCTCCAACATTCGATGTGCAATGTCTCGAAATGACATTAAACATGGAACTCAAAATGTCTTGACAGTAAGTTTTCTCTGTCTATATTTCTATACGGAATAAATAAAAATAATGCCTTAAATGAAAAAAACCCGCTACATTCATATTCATTTAGTCACGTCCAACGTGACATAAAGGCCTCAAAACTTCATATACACGCAATAATTCAAGCACACTCCGCTCACGCGACGTGTAATTTAGCCCAACCCTTATACATCGTTAACTTAGTCTTAGGAGATATTACGTACTTAACTATATTATGTGACCTTTCATTATGCATTACACGAACAAAACACAAATAGTTTGACAACTATTGTGTTTTATGGTGTGCTGAAGTAATATTATTAATCAAATTCCAGTGTCTGACTTTAACGTGGTTGTGAGTTCGACTCCAATCGGGGGAAAGACTTGTTTCTTTTTGCCTCTCTGGCAAGATAGAGATCCACTCAAATTTGCATGAATCGTAGGAAAAGTCACATTCCTTAAGCCTAAACTATACATAAGGTATAATAAACTAAAAAATAATTACATAGTTTATTGCACCATCGTAGATCAGTGGTACAGTTTCTGACTATATACGCGAGGTTTGTGAGTTAAATCTTATTTGGGGAAATGATATAAGCTTTCAATTTTCCTTATCTGGTAAGAAAAAGCACAGCGCTAGGTCTTATCTACAGTAATATGCAATATATCGAAATAAGGCGGAAAGTGAAGACAGAATGCCCTAATCCAAAGTTATAGAAATTTCATAATAAAAGAAGAAAAATTTAAATAGTATAATCAATCATCCTTCCGAGTAGAAAACACAATGTCACTGCTCACGACCACCTCACTGGCTTAAACTACTTTCGTCTTCACGTTTTGAGTTAATGTCAAGATACTGCGTTCACCATTTTCTATCCGAATTCAAATCTTTTATTTTATTTTTGTATATTTTTTTATAAATATCCATATACTATTCAGTTCTATTGAGGCCAGTCGTGGCGCAGGGGCACAAAGTGTGATTGTAAAAACGACTGGTTGTGGGTTCGATCCCCACTCGAGGAGATGAAATATTTATTTAAATTTGTATTTTCATTTCTTCGCTCTAGTGTCGAGGCAAAGCGGGGGATTGAGTTCTGCTGGGAACGAAGTGTTTTAACACTAGGTTCCCTCTATCTACCCTACTGTGTGCGGGATACAGCGTGAACCTGATTTATTTTATTCCATATAAATACAAGTCACGTCCTTGGATAGATACAATCCATAAATTTTATATGAAATTATAACTCGATAAGCAACCATAGAAGACAAATGCCTTTGATATGTAAATATAATAAAAAAAAGTTTACATTAAAAAAAAAATACTATTATTGAATTCTGTTTCTGTATCGTTATAAAACCAGTTAAGTCCAAATTTTTTTTTGAAAACAGATGAAAAAATATTTGTTCCATTTCTCGCAAACGTGTCGAAAATTGAAAGAAGAAGAAAATAGGTGAAATAAAAATTAAAATATTCTTTTAACAT
Source organism: Heliconius erato x Heliconius himera (assembly GCA_013421005.1). Taxonomy (NCBI): domain Eukaryota; kingdom Metazoa; phylum Arthropoda; class Insecta; order Lepidoptera; family Nymphalidae; genus Heliconius; species Heliconius erato x Heliconius himera. Next base: position 14,056 of record JAATLQ010025575.1, read on the forward strand.
ATTCAGTGAAAATTTAATTTTAATTTGCACTAAATATTTTAAAAGATTTTTTAATTTTCTTTTTCTTTTCATTTTCGACATATTAGCGAGAAGTGAGTAGCGGAACCCAACAGCGGACATTGTCTTGTTGCATTTTCCGAAAGGGAATCGAACCCACAACCGTCGCACTTAAGTCAGACGTTGTGCCGTTGTTCCAAAAAGGATTCTATTATATATTTTCATACTGCTTATATATAAAATACGCAGCGAATAATAAAAGCTATTAATATCCTTAGGTCCTAAAATTGGATCCTCAAGGGTCTACGGGGGACGCAAAGGAAGTCTATAGTGGCGTAACAAAGAAATGGGGGTTCACAATTCGTAAGCGGGGTTCTATAGTGAAAATGTTGAGTTGACTTCACCCATTGATACATTGATCTTTGATGGAATCACTTTTTTGATTGGCCAATTTATTTTTTTAAACATCCAAGCACATCATAATCAATTAATGAACAAATTAATTTCCATTTTAAGCCAATTAATTCGTTGTTGAAACGCAAAGGGTCTAGCCCAGTGTTTCCCAATCTTTTTGTGCCATGCCCCACCTTAACCTTTCTAAAATTTTTAATGCCCCCCATATATAAATTTGGCACCGATGACCTACGCTTTGCATATAATGGGCCGAAGCGAAAGGGTTAATGTTGTACCGAATTCATTTTTGTATAGCCCCCCTTAACTATCAAAATGCCCCCTAGTGGGGCGTGGGCCCCAGGTTGAGAAACACTGGTCTAGCCCTATAAGTATGGGTAAGCTACACTGGCTTATATTAAAGTAATTTTAATACCGTTGTGTTGTTTTTTATCTGAAATAGCGACACACATTTTTTTTGTTTCTAACCCTTACATTAAGGGGGTTATGGGCGCCTGCACGTACTCGTGATGATTTTTTTTTATATTGAGATATGTTTTGGTAGGTGTCAATTCATGCGGTGTTATATAAAAGCGTCCTAAAAAAAACCTTCTAATTTTCCCAACTTAGAATTACCCAAAAAATCTGAAAAAAATATATAATAATAAGCTTACAGCTAGCCACATTGAGTTTAAATTTCGTAAAGATATCTTCAAAAGATTCCAAGAAAATAAACTTTAACGTTAAGGGCTGTTACCCCCATAACTAGGGAGTTATGGGGGTAACAGCCCTTAACATTTAACCCTTACAGTAAGGGTACTGTAAGGGTTAGAGATAAAAATTGTGTGTCGCTTTTTGATAAAAAGCAATACAACCGTATTAAAAATAATTAATTACAAGCCATCAACAGTGCGGCTTTCCCACGCTTTTCGGGTTAGAGGGTCTATCCTTTCCATAATTAAATTTATTTTTAACATTTTTAGTTTTGAGAATAAGATAAAAATGTAGTTGCAGTGAGTCCACTAGAATCAGCTAAGTTTTAAAAGGGGTCTACGAGGGAAAAAAAACTCGGGAACCTCTGACTTAAATAATTCAAAATAGTCAGCGCGACGTATTTCTTTACCCACAGCAAGAACAACAGAGCGGAACCTAGCGTTAAGACATTCCGTTCCCTTGATTGGTCGTTCCTTTTATATAAGACAAAAGATAAAAGAAATTAAATATAAACATTGGGATTGGAAGAAAAATTCTTGTGACAGAAAGATAAATGGACGTTCTCGACCGATTGGGTCTAGTACACAAGTCTAAATAACTAAAATGTAATAGCCATATAAAATTGCTTTCAGTTGCTTTGGTATGAGTAATACATGTAAGAGTCATGGTTTCATATTCTTAATATTTGTTTTTTATATTCATACTAGCTTTTACCTGAGGCTTCGTCCGATTTGTAAAATCGTAATAACTTAAACCTCTTTTTTCGAATTCGGTTGAAAATTAATATCTGATACAAGACAAATTTTAAGAGATGTAGCCGATGGTGAAGTGAACGATGAACATCTATATAAAATCGTTACTGATCCGTGTCTTTATATAGAAGATAAATCAGAAAAAATATTTATCAACATCATCATAATAAATCCTAATAAGATAAGAGCCGCATCCTATATAGCAGAGTAAGTATAGGGAACCTAAAAAATTAGTTCTCTATTAAGATATATCTGTTCCTCACTTTCTGTTGAATTCTTGGGACATTGCATGTTGTGTGGCGGAACTTAACACAGAGCTCTGCTTCGATACCACAGCGAAGAGATGAAAAAAAAATATTTCATATCCCCGAAAGCGAATCAAATCCACATCCGTCGTCGTTTACAATCAATCACGCTTGTTACCCTGCGCCACGATGGACTCCATGAGCCTCGGCTTAAGTTAGTAGCTATATTATAAATTTAAAATAGTTACCTAAGAAGCTTCACATTTACATTATATTTCTTATATTTCTTTAAATTAATCAAGAAACAAGAAGTAAGAATAAAGTATTAATAAAGGCCGTGGTAATCCTATCGTTACAATTTTGGTCATAAGGCTGACGCGACACTGAAATATTGAATATAGCGCTATAGTAGAACAGTTGTATGTACGTATACGACACAATATGCTTATAGTATAAACTTGTCTTCCTTGCTAGGAAGACCAGATAAAAAAGATAATTTTAAATTAATAATAACATTTTTTGTTTTTTTTTATTTTACACTGTTTTTTTGGTTATAGCTTTGTATATTTTTTATATATTTAGAGACTATTTATCTAGTGACGTCACCGACTAGGATCAAACTTAAATGCAACTTAATGCAACTCATCTATAATTTTAAAAATTCTAACCATAATCAATTTCAGCAAATCTTTCACAAAACATAATAATTATATTTTTTTAAAGCCGTTGCAGCGCAGCAGCTGGGCTGAAAATAAAAGCGGTGCTATTACCCTGTTGATACAGTGTCGAACTAACAATTTTGTTTTTGCACCGAAATACTTCGAATATCGTAACTAAACGCCATTATTTCTTTTTTGGTAAATATTAGATTATTTCACTATGAACCCTTATCCTTATATTTCCCAGAGGTACAACCTGTCATCGTTTTAATTAATTTGACGAGCAAGCTGTGACGGGACGATGAAGTTACCCCACTTTTAAGTAAAAATTATCTTAAAATGTAATTTTAGTACATTTTCGCCTAAATATTTAACAGTTGCTTAAAATTTCGAAGGCTTCAATTTTTTTTTTGAATTGAGATGTTTATGAAATTTCTTTTAGGAAATTGAGATGTTTAAATATATAAAAAAAGGTATCTTAAAGGACATTTTTTTGTAATTAAATTGAAAAAGAGTTTTAAGTGTTGTTAAAAATAAACAATAATAACATTAAAAGCATTTAAAGCAGAAATATAAAAAAACTTACATTTTTTTAAAATACGGTTTGATTTAAATCTCTTCATGTTTCAATATTATTAATATTTATCATCATAATATTTATTAGTATTTTCTGAATCTAGTTATACAATGATGTAATACAGTCTATATAAAGATTGTAAAAAATTAAAACCTTTGAAAAATAATAGTAATTAGTAGTAAGTCGTGTCTGAATAGCTTTCAGAGACCGTCCCTGTGGCGCAGTGGGCAGCGTCTGTCATGGCGATGGTTGTGGTTTTGATACTAACGCGGAAAAATAATAATTTAATATTCTAATCATTTATACAAATTCATAATTTATATGTTAAATAGAAGAATATTTTCTTTATGATAAAACAAAGTTGTCTAATACTAAAACTAATATAGGCGTATTTTCAAATTATGCTACGAATTTTAAAGAGGTTTTCGCTAACTGACAGTGATTCTAAAGGAAGGTTATGAAACTTTTCTTTTGAAGTATACATTAAATTGTTCAGAAAGTGCAGCGGACGGGATAAAAAGTTTAAGAAAAAAATTTTAGAGCTTAGATACTTAAAAATTTTAAAAAATACTAGCAAACCAAACGCTGCCTCGCCAGCTTAGAAACTATTTATATAATACATTATAGCCTAATTATATAAAATCTTTACATAAATTGTAGCTTTTGTACTATTCTGGATATTGTTAACATTTTTAAATTATTATTCCACACTTAGAAAAGAAAAATACTTATTTAGAGACGTATAAAAATTTGAACGTAGCGGGACTCGAACTCGCACCTCCTGGAAACCGTTTTCGTTGCGTTTTCTAAATAAGTACTATTCTAATATTAAGCTATATGACTATAAAGTTTCATCTAAATTTGTTGAGTAGTTTTTCCATGAAAGTGGAACAAATATCTATCCTCACTAACTTTAAGATTTCTAATACAAGTAAATAAATTAGCTTCACGCTGTATCCCGCACACAGCAGGGTAGGCTGAGGGAACTTAATGTTAAGACACTCGGCTCTCGACTTTCCACCGAATTCTGGAGGCATTACGTGCTGAGTGGCGGAACTCAACGCCGCGCTTTGCCTCAACACCAGAGCAAAGAAATGAAAATATAAATATACATAAATATTTTATTTTCTGAAATGGGGATCGAACCCACAACTAGTCTCGTTTACGTCACATTTTGTTGCCCTTCGCCACGACCGGCCTATTATTATCATTACAGAAAAACCAGAATAAGAAAAAATATATAAAAAATATATAGAAAAAATAAACGCTCAAAAGAAACAAAACATAATATTACTATTATTATTTCGACAATTTCAAGCTCTTTCCAAAGCACTTCAACTAATGTAGGTAATGATATCCATAACACTTATGGACAACGGGTAACCTTTCGGTAAGTACTTCTGACCGTTAAAGAGCTATAATAATATAGCCTTATGTTTACAAAAGAAAGTACGATATTATGTGTGTCCTTTCTTTGTGTTGTCCAAATTTGTGCTATTAAAAGTCCAGCGTTGAGATCCACCACTCAACGCGTAATGCTTAAAAAAATGGCGGAAAGTGGGGAACGGAGTGTCTTAACATTATGTTCCCTTTGGGTATCCCACTGTGTGCTTGATACGGCGTGAAGCTGATTTCCTTTGTGTTGTGTATTTGAAGACGTGTGTCCACGATATTATTATATTATAAAAAATAAAAAAATCAGCTTCATACTGTATCCCGCACATAGCAAGATAGGCAGAGGGAACCTAGTGTTAAGACACTCCGTTCCCCACTTTCTATCGAATTCTGGAGGCATTGCGTGTTGAGTGGCCGAACTCAACGCCGCGATATAGCGTGAAGCTACAAAAAGAATAATACAATGACAATTCCTTCCAAATATAATATTTACGTCTAAATACTTTTGAAATTGAATTTTCAAATTTATAATTTGAATAATACAAGATTGAATGGACCACATTCAACGGATGGCAGTATTAGGATATATCCAGTACATATCCACATTGTGAGCGAGGCAGATTTTTATTTAAAATACGGACTCTGGCGGACGAAGCTGTATAAAATATAAAGTTTGAGGGAAATTTTAAATCTTTCCTTTAACATTTTATTATTATTATTATATATATATATTTATATATATATATATATATATATATATATATATATATATATATATATATATATATATATATATATATATATATATATATATATATATATATATATATATATATATATATTAGTGACTATATGACGCCAGTCGTGGCACAGCGGCACAAAGTGTGACTGCAAAACCGACTGATTGTGGGTTCGATCCCCACTCGAGGAGATGAAATATTAACTTAAATTTATATTTCCATTTTCTTCGCTCTGGTGTAGAGGCAAAGCGCGGCGTTGAGTTCTGCCACTCAACACGCAATGCCTCCAGAATTCGGCAGAAAGTGGCGAACGGAGTGTGTTAACACTAGGTCCCCTCTGCCTACCCTGCTGTGAGCGGGATACAGCGTGAAGATGATTTATTTATTATTTTTAGTGACTATATGTATGTTCGTAGTGACATCTATAAACATAATAAAAATGCAACTGATCGTATTTGAGACCAGACGTGGCGCAGGGGCATAAACGTGCAACTGTTAACGGGACAGGTTGTGGTTTCGATTCCCACTCAAGAAAATGAAATATTTAATACTTTCATTTCCTTGCTCTGATAACAAGACAAAACGCAGCGTTAAATTCCACTACTCATACCGCAATACCTCCATGACTCGGCGGTAAGTGAGAAATAAAAGTGTCTTACAAAGAAAGAGGTGTCTTAACAGGTTTCCAGGTTCCCTGCTTTGTGCAGGATAGAGCGTGAATTAAAAAAATAAAAAGAAAAGAAAAAGCGAACCTAATATAAGTCCATAGCAACTTTCCATGTACTAGTAAGTGAGACCGTTCAAGATTTCTTCACTCAATTTAGAGTAGTTTGAACGGAATTTATAGAGAACAAGTGTTTTAAGGTAACCTTAAAGTTTTATTCGCCCATTCAAATGTATTTTTTATAGAAATAATATTATTATAGAAAAATTGCAAGATTTATTATATAATGATTATCATAAAATCAATTCAGTTTTGAACTTTACAGTGACATTTAAGGTTATTATAAGTATATATGAAAGAAGACATATGAAAGAAGATAATTTTATATTATTTATTACATATATATAGAGGCCAGTCGTAGCGCATGGGCTTAGCGTGCGACTCTAAACACGGCTGATTGTGGGTTCGATTCCTAGTCGAGATTAATTATTTAATATTTTCACTTCCTTGCTCTGGTAACAAGGCAAACCGCTGCGTAGAGTTCCGCCATTCAACACACAATGCGCTAGAATTCGGCGGAGTATCTTAACACTAGGTTGTTATAACGCCCAAGTTTGTTAATTACTGGTAATTTTAAAACCGGATAATAGCCCTAACCTGTTACACATTACATTATGATACATCTTCTTAATATGACTATGTAATTCTATTTTATCTATCATATTCTGTTTTGTGTACATACCATAAGAGTATGCACGTCAAAAATTCTGCGTACTTTTAACGAGTACGTCATTGTAACACCGAGGAGTTCATTAGTTCACTAGGAGAGTTTGGTTTGTTTTTCCGTATAAGCATTCGATGTGAACGTAACGATAGCGCGATCTTACTTACAACAGCACCATCTAGTTTTCTTTTCGGAAACCTTAAATTTAGAGGAGTAAAACTGAAATTATTATGTGTTAACACGCTTTTATGAATGCCGACCAGTAAGTTAATAGGCAAAAAAGCAACAAATGCTTAATTTCAACCTTATAATTCTTTTATTCATTGGAAATTTGGCGATATACCATGAAAATAACCATTTCGAATTTGGTTAGGTAGAGAAAAATGGATTTCAGCCTTCGTGGCGCAGTGGCACAAGCGTAAGCGTAGGGAACCTAGTAGGTTCCCTTTATCGCTTTGCCTACCCTCTTATATGCGCTAAAAAAATCTATCAATTTATATTTTTATAAACTTACCTCAGGCAATGTCAGTGGCGGGCCCAACCTGTAGGAGGGCCCGCACAACTACCGTCTGTTGCTACTGTCTTCTTATGAGTACTCAGGTTCCTGGAAAGAAAGTATAAATTTTGTGAAAGAAGCTTTATTCAAAATCTGTAAGTTCTTTGTGTTTTTCTTTTATGGCTCAGTAAAGAGTTATATTTAATATGGGTATCCTTTTATTTTTTGTATTAAAGTTCGTGATTTCAAAATTAACAAAAGATAATCCAAAATATAATTGATTTAAATTCCTAAAAACGAGTTTCGAAAATATTATGTTGTAGTTTAAATATATTTTTTTTTTACTTCTTCTATCACTTTCTATACCACCTGTTTACCTATTAAAGACAGTATAAGAAAACTCTATGTGCTATTTCAATCTACTACCAAAGGATATTTTATTAGTCAATAGACAGACAACTTTTATTTTAACCTATGAAAAAATAATACAAAATTTTTGACATACTCGTAGATGACATAAAAGGCTTTAAATATAATACAACGCCATTAAACTTTCTAAAACTGCATAAATGAAGGGAGCACCTATAACCATAAAAAACCAGCTAAACTATACGAAATAAGGAAATGGCACCTAAACAATAGTTCAGGTTGATGAGTTTTCAGGTTAAATATGAAAGTTCAAATTTTATATCTTGTCTGGAACTCTAAAAGACTAACAAAAGTATAAAAAGTATGGAAATGACTTTTAAGCAAAAAATATTTAGTTATTATACTAACATTTTTAAAATAAAAAATCTGATTTGGAACATGTGAGGCCAATGTCTAGTTAAGCCAAGGGATCAGTTAAAGAAAAAAAAATCAGAACTTGTTCAGTATGTTGGACGTTTATTTTTATATTAATGAAAAAAAAATACTATATGATAAATGGAAATTAAACTTTAAGTGAAGATGTTCAGTCTCTGTACATTAAATTAACACAAGTTGGAACGAGAGTGAGTGGGTTTTCAAATAAGATATAAAATTTTCTTTGTGTCTGGGTGTCAATTGATTTATTTATGTACTTATTTCGAAGAAAAAGAGAGGACACTGCGTAACATTCCATATATTCATGTAGGTGTCATCACGTTATAGGTTGAAGAACTCGGAGTAGTGTCTGAGAACTTGGACCCAAGTGTACAGACAGGTTATAGAGACTCCTTAAATCTGTGTGGATATATGCCACATGTTTATCATAATTGCTAATCTCAAATAAAAAAAAGCACAAATTTTACTTTATCTAAATTAATTTATTCCTATTTACCTCAAACACAGCAAGCACACAGCAAAAATATTTTTCAGTATAAAAGATGAATCACGTTTACGAAAATTCTTTTATTATATAGAAGTAGAACTTAAAACGTCAGATAAAGGTTTGGAAAGCATAATATTCTTTGTTTAAAATCTCCTTGTACTCATACCGTTTGCGGAAGATAAGACGTCAAAGGAAATACTGTACATGACTGCTAAAAATACAAATTTAAGATAGAAGATTCTTTTAAAACATTTTTGAAATTATCATATTTTTTTCGTATTAAGATGAAGCCAAGGCGGCACATCGGCAGCGTTTGACTGCAAAACTGATGGTTGTCGATTCGATCCCTATTGAAAACTAAGTGAAGCAATGGAGCACAAAACGCTACGGTACTAATTAAATTAATAATTTTATTTAATTAACATCAAATTCTAATAATAATTTCTTCTAATATTTGATACGAATAAAACTATCTCAAAACACACACCGGGCTATAGTACAACACTGTTAGTATAGTACTGTTTCTTTTGTCGCCTATCTACTTCCGCAGCCGGGATGCTTGGCGTAACGCCAGTGTGTGTATGCCTTAATTAATAATCCTAAGCGTTTCTATTAATAATAATAAGCTTTACATTAACTATTTCAGCTTCACGCTGTATTCCGCACACAGCAGGGTAGAGGGAACCTAGTGTTGAGACTCTCCGTTCCCCACTTTCTGCCGAATTCTTAATTCGAAGGCATTGCGTGTTGAGTGGCAGTCAACGCCGCGCTTAGCCTCGACACTGAGCGAAGAAATGGAAATATAAATTTAAGTAAATATTTCGTCTCTTCGAGTGGGGATCGAACCCACAACCAGTCGATTTACAGGCACACTTCGTGCCGCTGCGCCACGACGTGCCTCTACATCAACTATTTTTTTATTCGTAAGCAACATAGAAGATTATATGTTTTTTTTTAATTTTCAAAATATAAAAACTATTTGTTACTAATTACATGGAGAATGGAAAGTGAATGTAGAGTGTCGGAACTTAACGCCATGTTTTGACAACCGGAGCAGGAAAATGAAAAAAGTTAAATATACTCTTTGTTTCGACTGAAAATCGAAACATTAACCATCACTTCTGAAATTCGGCGAAAAGATGAGAATGGAAGTATCTCAATGAGAACAGAGTGTCTTAACACTAGGTACTCAGCTTTCCGCGGTCTATCCTGCTATGTGCAGGATATAGGGTGAACTTAAAAAAAACGATTAAAATGAATAATGAAGAAAGCAATAATATAATAATAGAGTAGTTTTGCGTAAGTTATTATATAGGAAATTTGGGTAGCTAAAAAGTTTTTCCAATATTTCTTAGACCAAACCTTATAATAACAAATTTAATAGATTGTCATACATATCTTATTTATAATAAACAGAGAAGAAAACGAACTAAAACAGTAACTTACTTACTTTTCTACAAGTGCCAAGATATTTAATAATGTAAATATAAGGAATTAGTCGTTGGCTACGATTTTGTATGCGTGGAATTTAAAACCTAAAATGAAAAACCATTTTTCCGGTTCAGATTGCAATTTTAAGAAATCCTCTCTTTGTGATGACATAAAATGAGTCACTACTGAGTCACTACGGATTGACTTACAATCAACAGTCCCGCTACGCTGCACTCCCTAAGTCTTTGTATGAAAAGCCACGAACGGAGTGTCTTGACACTAGATTCTCCGACGAAAAAATGCTCATTAGTTTAATGTCTTCTCACCTGAGAAAAAGTATATTTTGAGCATTTTTTTCTTCATGTATGTTTAAAAATAACTGAAGAAAATGAAGAACAGAATGACTATACTAAATTTTTCTCTGCGTGAAGCGCGATACTAAAATATGTGAAAAATAAATTTTATTTAGATCTAATACAGCATGCACCGTATAGTATCACCAACTCAATTTCTGCTGTGACGAAATATTCAAAATGTTTAAACGTTGAATATCACGATGTTTCGTACAGAAGTTTCTGTGAATAATATTATATTTTTATTTTATATTTTTTTTAGTGCCATGCTTCATCCCGCTTATAGCAGGGTAGGCTAAGGAAACTTACTGTTAAAACACTGCATTCGCAACTTTTGTCCACTTCTCGACATATTGCGTATTGTGTGACGGAACTCTACGCCACGTTCCTTCTCCTTAACAGAGCAAAGAAATAAAAATAATTCATTCCTTCAAACGGGAATTGAACCTTTTTACAGTCTAACGTTGAGCTGCTGTGTCACGCTGTTGTGCTGTACTGGCATGACCTCAAAAATAATGTCTTTATTGTAAAATATATTAATTCTTAATAAATATTTGCACCAACATTAGTATTGAAACTAAACTTGAAATAATATATTATTTAAAGCCACCTTAGCAGAGCGGGACAGTGTCTTGTAATAAAGGAAACATTTTAAAAGAATAACATGGTCATATTGTAAAAATTGTCCACGTTTATCTTCGTGTTAGAGTTAATAGCGTCTCTCAAGATCACTCCTAATAAGTGCATCTGGCCAGCATCCAATGCACTCACGATGTTCATATGAAACTGAGCACGTCATACGACTTTTGCATTGAAATGATACTTTAGTAAAATTATGTCGTATTTTTTTTACTTTCTTTCACTATAATTCCGCGAAAAATGGAGAACGGAGTGTCTTAACACTAGGTCATCTCTGCCTACTATCTTTATGAAATTAAATAAAAAATAAAATCAGCTTCACGCTGTATCCCGCACACAGCAGGGTAGGCAGAGGGAACCTAGTGTTAAGACACTCCGTTCCCCACTTTCTGCCGAATTCTGGAGGCATTGTGTGTTGAGTGGCAAAACTCAACGCCGCGCTTAACCTCGACACCAGAGCGAAGAAAAGGAAATATAAATTTAAGTAAATATTTCATCTCCTCGATTGGGGATCGAACTCACAACCAGTCGGTTTTACAGTCACACCTCGCGCCGCTGCGCCACGACCGGCCTCTTTATAAAATTACATTCCATATTTTAAAAACTATTGAGTAAATTTTGAAAAAATTTATACCGTTCCTAAATTGGAACATAAATGATTTCGATATGGCTTTATTTTTCGAGAAATCAACTGCCAGATATACCTACACATACGAAATTTAAGACACGTGCTTGGAAGGCTAAATAGATTGTGTTACTCAAATGTTATCCAATTACAACAATATCACTTGTCAACCCGACAACCCTTTTCTATGTCGAGTCTATAAAAATTACAAATCATATATGAGATATATATTATTGACAAATATTTTTCTAGCTTGACTCTGTATCTCGCATATAGTGGACGAAGCAGAGGGAACCTAGGGTATAATACACTTCCCTCCTCACTTTATTCCAGGTTTTCAAGATTTTGAGTGTTAAATGGCCGAATTCAAGGCTTTGTAATACTCTTCCCTCCTCACTTTATTCCAGGTTTTCAAGATTTTAAAGTGTTAAATGGCCGAATTCAATGCTTTGTAATGTAGACTACTTTGACGAAATGAAAATAATTCAATTCCCCAATTAGGAATTGAACCCATAACCGTCGCATTAACAGACAGGCACTGTGCCATAGCGACTTCTAAATAACAAATCTCAATTTTATATATAATTACGCAAAATCAAGTCAAGCAAGTTAGTTGCCAAAGTCTGAAACTGAATACATTAGATTTCACAAAGCCCGTTCGAGTTCGAGGAAAACTTTTGGTATCAAAATTTTATTGACTGAGGAAATTTTAATAAGGTAGCAATATTTACTTTGCAAGTACCTATTCCTTCTTCCTTGTTATATTAATAAACTCTGATTAAATAATTTTGAAACTTTTAAATTTTAAGTATTATATAATAAGTACGTAGAGTGTAGTCTCTTGTAAAAAGAGGGTAGATAGAAAATACTATAAAACTTTGGAACTGTTAGCTTATATGTCTTATAAATATATTCTTATATTGTTCTAAATTATCTCCAGCCATGTCTTTTCTTTGCAGCTGGTTTGTTTACAATAGTAAACACCTCAGCAGGTTTGACGGCGGTAAGGTTGACGACTCTCTTTCAAGCAGTCACGTAATACTTGCGATTTTCCTGTCCACCCGATTTCACTAGAAATAAAGGCATTAACTTAATATTCGAAAAAAAACCTACTGCTTGCTGTTCACTCCTCATACAAAATTAAGAAAGAAAATTAAAATTATTTTTTATGTTAAGAAAAAGCACGGCGTTGAGCTCCGCCAAACAACATACAATGCCCTGAGATGGAGCGGGAAGTGAAAAACGGAGACGGGCTTTACGAATGCTAGCTGGCTAGGCAGCCAGCTAGCATTCGTAAAGCTAGTAAAATAATTTAAGTTCTTTCTTTTTTATTTATTTACCAAAAACTGCTATGAAATGTTCCTTACATTTTCATATCAGTTTATATTTCTTCATACTAAACAAAAGTAGACAGAAACAATATAGCAGGATTTTGGGATTAAATAAATCATCCCTTGCGTCAAAGGGTTCGACGCTAGAGCCCTTTTAAGTGCTTCAACTTGAGATAAGATAAGACCTCAGGGAATCGAGTACGCGAGTAATAAAATTTCTTACGGCTGTAAAAATAAACACTATTGTTTTATGAAAGAGCTTGTAAGGCCATGGAGGCGCAATCGGATAGGTGATGATTCTTAATTCGATTGTAGTAGCTTCAATCCCCTCTCGGGGAAATCATATATTCAACTCATATAAAAATACATATGTGCTACCGTAAGCTTTGATTTGATTCTGCCAACATGCGATTTTTCCTTTGGGCAGATTGCAAAATATATGTCAATATTTTAATAGATTCCCTCTAATTTAACTATTTCGTGTTGAGTGGCGAAATTTAACGGCGCAATTTGTCTTATTACTAGTGCGAGGAAATGAAAATAATACATAACTCTAAGTGGGAATCGAACCCAAAATCTTCGCTTTTGGTTGACGGCCTCAATTACTGTAGGATCAAAGCGCTCACTACTCAGTAACTTATTAAGTGGATATATCTAGAGCTAGCAGAGTAAACAATTGACACAGATTCTGAACATCGTTCGTGACTAACAGCCTTAATATGAAGTCAACTTAATAGATCATCCATGTTTTGTTTATTTATTTTTAATTGTTATGAATTTCTAATAATATTAATTTAGAAACCATAACCCCACGTTAAGACGTGAAGTTAAACGTATGGCTTAACGGTCAGAGCGCCTGATCGGGTTCCAGGAGGCGCGGTTTCGAGTCCCGCTACGATCAAATTATACGTTTTCTAAATAAGTAAAATGATAATTAAATTAAAAAAAAATATTATGACATATTTACTTATAAAAAATTGCAACCCAAAATTGCAAACAAAAATTAGGGGGCTTATTATTAAAATACTTTTAAAACTTCTGGATTTTGTTGTTGTGGCCAGTCACAAGCGTGTGACTGTAAACGTGACAGGTTGTGGATTCGGTACCCACTCGAAGTGATGGAAATATATCATATTTTAATTTTTTCGCTTTGGTGTCGAGGCAAAGAGTGACGATGAAGAGAACATTCTAGAATTTGAAGGAAAATGAGGAATGGAGTGTTATAGCACTAGGTTCCCACTGCCTTCCTTTCTGTGTGTGGAATACTGAGTGAAGCGAAAGTATTCGGAAAACTTTTATTTTATTTAAAACTAAATTGTCTAAGTGATGAGTGAAATAAAAATGAGGACCTTTACTATACCGTCTACGTAGACTATTTTATGGATCTTAAAAAAGAAATAAAAGGCCGATTTCAAAAGAATATAACTGAATGGTTATGAAGCTCGCATTATTTTGATTTGTATCATCACAAAACTGATAATGAAAAAAAATTTAAATATTGCAAAATCTTATTAGCATCTTCATGATTTTTCAGCATAACAAAGTAGGCAGCGGTAACGTAGTGCTAGAACACTCCTTTTCTCAGATTTCAGCAATTTTTTGAGACATTACATGTTGCGTGGCGTAATTGAACTGACTTTTTTTGCCTACTCTGCTACAAGTTAGATAAAATGTAAAATGAAGAAAAAATATATTATGTATATTAGTATTAATTAATTTGAGAAATTACGAGATGTGAGGAGAAAAAGCGTTTGATTTTCATAGATCTTCTTTTATATATAAAAAAAAAATCAGGTTCACGCTGTATCCCGCATACAGCAGGGTAGGCAGAGGGAACCTAGAATTAAGACACTCTGTTCCTCACTTTCTGAAAAATTCTAGAGGCATTGCGTGTTGAGTGGCCGAACTCAACGCCGCGCTTGTCCTCGACACCAGAGCGAAGAAATGGAAATATAAATTTAAGTAAATATTTAAATCAGATATGAATTTTCAGAACTGAGAAAAGAAAATGATTAAATATAACTATTACCTCGGTTGAGAATCAAACACATAACCATTATATTTGCAGTCAAAATATATTGCACTGCACCACGACGCCCCTATAATATTTTTTAGGTATAAAAATAAAATCGCTGCCTGATCCTATATAAATAGTCAGCCAACAGCGTAATTAGCTTAACATCAAGTATATACATACAAGTCTGTCGTTAGGGACAAGGGCCCTAGAATAAGGACTGATTAGATATCGAAAAGTAAATTGTTAAAGGTTAAATACATTTTAGTATATATTTACCGAACTCGTATTTAAAGAGAAATCTAACTTATTACGTAAGTTTAAGTTTCACTAAATAGTCGAATTTTAAGTAGTTTGTTTTATTTATTTCTTGGGATATTGCTCAGAATATTGGTTACATTTTGAGTAAGAATATTTTTTGGTTCGTTTGTATTCTATTCAAATATTCTTAATATACTTTTATAAAGGGAACCGGGTAAGTGTTAAGACCGTTTTCATGATGACGCTTTCGTTCCCCACTTTTCGTCGAATTTTGAAGACATTACATGTTGAATAGGGAAACTCAACGTTGCACTTCGTGTAGTAAATTGAATAATAATAATAATTGTAAATAATAAAAAAAAAAATTAAATCAGCTTCACGCTGTATCCCGCAAACAGCAGGGTAGGCAGAGATAACCTAGTGGTAAGACACACCGTTCCCCACTTTCCGCAAAGTTCTGGAGGCATTGCGTGTTGAGTGGCGGAACTCAACGCCGCACTTTACCTCGACACCAGATATAAATGTAAATAAATATTTCATTTTCTCGAGTGGAGATCGAACCCACAATCAGTCGAATTTACTGTCACGCCTTGTGCCCCTGCGCCACGACTGGCCTCAATTATAAATAATAACATGAGAAATAAAATAAAATCACAATATACTAAATAGTTAGGGGCAAGGGCCCTAGAGTAAGGACTGATTAGATATCGAAAAGCGAATTGTTAAACGTTAAATACATTTTGGTAGTTACAGATCTCGTATTTAAAGAGAAATCTAGTTTAGTACAAGTGTTTTCAAGTCAAGTTTAAGTTTCACTAAATAGTTCAATTTCAAGCAATTTGTTTTATTTATTTCTTGGGATATTGGTTACATCTGTAGTAATTTGAGTATAATTTTTGATAAATTTATGTATTTTCTACTCAGAATTTTGTTAACAGCGAATTTAATATTAAACTTAGTATATAGTTGCACTAAGTGGTATGAGAGGCGTTATATACTAACATAATATTATGTAAAACATAAATTATGTAATCAACATTCTACTAGTAAAGTGCGGTGTTGAGTTCCGCCACTCAACACGCAATGTCTAAAGCCACTGTAATTTTATTAAGTGTTTAAATTGCCTTAGAATTTCCAAAGATGCATTAACCAAGGTCTAAAGACATTTTTTTGTTAATTTTATAAAGAAAATCACTTGGTATTGTTGGAGCGGAGAATAAACTAATTTGTTTTCCCAAATAAGAATCGAACCCACAACCATGACTTTTATTCAAAATTTACATTTTTTCAGTAAGTTAAAATATATTGGATACCCAATTTTCTACCTACCTTATTCCTTTAATTAAGGTTTGACCGTTGGTTCGCGTCACCTGTCAGAAACAGGATGTTTGAAAGAAAAAGTTCTTTCGTGGGCTAATAAATATTTACATATTTTTTTTTGGAAATTTTTACTAATAATTGAATCTGACTTCTTATCTATATGACGGAGGAGGTGATTAGAAAAGTGAAAAGTGATTGTTGATTTTGCGCTTTTTTTGTATTAATTGCTAAATCATTATTGTCTTATTTTATTATTTATTTTTTCAAATAAATTTTAAGACAGTTATATTAAGTTTTAAATTAATCACATTAATTAACCGATCGCGTGGAGTTTAAGTTAGTAGAATAAACCATGAAATGATAAAATCAATCAGCTTCACGCTGTATTCCTGTATTGCGGGAAAAAGCGGGAAGTTTCTTATTGGTTTCATAACTAAGATTCGAATATTGAATTTTACTTAGAGAATATAGTTAGTCTTGGCAGTTTGTAGTCGTAGAGGGATTAGAACTCCACAATATCCACTTATATTCGCTTATCCACAGGATAATGTCTAGACATTTCCCCCGAAATATTAATAAAGAGTCAACTGAGTTAAAGTAAATACGACCGTTATGTCTCCAAAACTTCGCTCTTTTAGTTCGCTCGAATTGCTTTCATAGGATCGTAACTAAGCAAGAACGAATAAAATACATTCTTCGTTTGTTCCCAAGAAAATTACTGGGCTGCAAAATTGCCGTCTGCAGTACAAGTAAGTATGTATGTATGGAGCAAAACGTTGAGATAAGTTAAATATATGAAGATACAATTGCGTTCTAACTGTGCAGCCTTGTGAGACCAAATTATACTATTTGTTCATACTATGTAATACATTTTGATATTATACAAATGTAATGTGTGTCTTTTTTTATCAGCTTTACGCTGTATTCCGCACACAGCAGGGTAGGCAGAGGGAATCTTGTGTTAAGAAACTCCGTTCCCCACTTTCTACCGATTTCTGGAGGCATTGCGTGTTGAGTGGCAGAACTCAACGCCGCGCTTAGCCTCGACACCAAAGCGAAGAAATGAAAATATAAATGTAAGTAAATATTTTATCTACTCGAGTGGGGATCGAACCCACAACAAGTCGATTTTACAGTCACATTCTGTGAACCTGCGTCACGAATGACGTATTTTAAATATCAAAGTGAGATAGATATCTCTTCTCTATATATAATAAAAGGATAGAAAAGTCAATTCTGTACATGAAAGATATAAAAAAAATAAAAATTAGGTCGGTTTATATGTCGATTATAGAACCTAAAAAACCACTCAGCAGAATTCTTGTCTGTCTGTCTGTCTGTCTGTCTGTCTGTCTGTCTGTCTGTTTGTTTGTTCGTCAATCACGCAAAAACTACTGGACAGAAATTGATGAATTTTTGCATGGTGTTAGCCTAGGGTCTCAAGGTACATTTTTTTTGGGTTTCATTCCGAATTTCATTATAGTTTTATTTAAAAAAAAATAAAAACTGAAAAATGTAAATTACTTAAAATACCGATAACTACTGTATGAAGTTAATTTATTTTTAGCATGGTAATA
>JAATLQ010025583.1:0-17803 GCA_013421005.1 Heliconius erato x Heliconius himera
CCCCCCCCCCTCCCCCCCTCCCCTATGTCATCAAAAATAAGCAATCCTCTTACAAATATTTCATTGAAAACGTCAAAAATAAGCAAACCCAAGACCTCCCCGCCCCCCTACAGTGCTTACGTAATACTTGAACGGCCCCAAAAGGCAGAGGGAACCTAGTATTAAGAGTTAAATACTCCGTTCCTCACGCTCTACTACATTTTTGAGATATAGTGTTTTAAGTAGGTTTTAGTAAAATTCCATTTATCATTTTTTTGGTTAATTATTTTTGCGACCGGTTGTGAGTTCGACTCCTGCTGGAGGAAATGAAATATATTATATTTTAATTTCCTCGCTCTGATAACATGACATAGTGCGACGTTAAGTTCCGCCCAATACCTTCAGAATTGGGCGGAAAGCAGGAAACGGAAGTGTCTCAATGGGAACGTAGCGTCTTAACACTAGGTTCCCAGGCTCCTTCGCCTACCATGCTACGTGCGGAATACAACTTGAAGTTATAAAACAATACATTTTTCAAAGCGAATACTCGTGTACACATTAAGGTTATATCAAATCTCCTTTGTCTCTTTGCAAATAAAAAAAAAACATTTAATAAAATAAAAAAAATAAGTGTTACTTTTTTAAAGTTCACTTCCTAGGCGTGACATCTCGTTTGCGACACACAATGGTTTCGTTGCTTCCTCACGAAAATACCAATTAACTGTGAAGGTTAAATTTTATTGCAATTTGGTTAATCGACAACGTATTGAAATAGACTGTTTCTCGTTTTAAATTATATTTGTTTTTTTTTTAAATAAATAATTAAATCTGTTTGTATTGGTATTTAATCCCTAGGTCGTTTTTTTTTTATGAATGGACTGAAACTTTTGTGAAGTAAATACTATATAGGAATACAGTAGAAATTCTATTAACCGAAACAATTAGTATCGTTAGACATACGGAGAGACTAATATCCGGATAATCGAATGCAATTAATGAAGAAAAGAAGTAACTGTGTTTATTAAAACTGCACTTTTTAAAAAAATAATAAACGTTTGGTTTTGATTTTCTTAGTTTATCTTTCAATCAAATCTCACTTGTCTACATCTACATTATATACGGGATTAAATGTCTGGATAATCTCGAATCCATATAGCTGAAGGTCGCTTATTGAGGTTTTCACCTATAGTTATGTATTTTTTGCCAGTTAAGTTAGGCTAGGTTTTGTCGGCATTTTTAGTCCCACACTGTATCCCACACGTAGCGAGGGAAGCAAAGGGACCATATTGTTAAGCTTAAAACACTCAGCTCCCCACGCACTATCCAATTTTCGATACATTCCGTGTAGACTGGCGGAACGCCGCGCTTTGTTTTGTTACCAAAGCGCGAGAAATGTCTAAGAATACATTATACATATATGTATAAACCTTCCTTTGTATATATTTTTTTACGTATAACTTATCTTGTCATCCATATTCTGACTGCGCTGTTATAATGTTTTTAATTGTTATTAATATTAATAAACAGTGAGTGAGGTCACGTGACATCTCCACAAGAAATGTCATTGCCATACATTTTAACCTTTTTGTTTGGAATTTCCGGTATTTTTTTTTTATTATTAAAATATGCGTCTTCCGAATAAAGATTTACGTTATTTTTGTTAAGATTAATTTAATTAACAATGACGATATTGTATTGTAGTTAGAAATATTGGATTGTATGGTAGTTTTTAAAAAAGATTTTTATTTCTCTGTGTAATTTTTTTTATTTAAAATAAAAAAAAACAAGTATATCTATATTATAATTGACTATAACATATAATGATTCAAAATTACGGGGGAATTCTTAAGTTCATTCGGGGGAATTAGTTATTTTCATTTACTCGCTCCGGTAAGAAGCAATGTCTTGAAGTTTGCTATATGCCTGGTACAACGTACAAGCTGAAAAGTGTTTAGAAATATTTAAATTTGTATTCTATTTGTATTCCAGTGACGACGCAGAATGGGGCTCCAGCAACTGTAAGGCCACAGTGCTGGTGTTCCGCGAGGGTGAGCGTGTCAATCTAGTGCGCGTGAGCGAGAACAGAGATGGCACATATTCTCCGCTGGATCATGCTAAATGTGAGTTATTTGTGCCTTGTTAGTGATTGAGTTACTTGTACCAAATAAATAAAATTTGTTACTAAAAATATATATGTTTTTATAACAAGTGTTTTTTTCATGTATAGGAGGGTAGGTAGAAAAAATGTGGTGTTAAAACACTTCATTTTTCACTTTTTGTCCAGTTTTTGAGATGTTCCGTGGTTTAGATGCGGAATCTAATGATACGGTTTATTTACCAGAGTGTAGAAGTGGACACTGAACCCACAATTATTGTGCTTACAGTCCAATACTGGCTTACTGTGTCGTGATGGCCTGTCATAATATATAAATATAATATGTATTTTTCTTCAAATATATCAATAACTTATAGTCTTACAACATATATGTAATTTTCTTATTTACTTCATACTATATTTATTTAATTAACTATTTCATTCTACACCATAAAAATGCACAAAAATACAATTGGTATGCGTAGGTTAGCAAAAGCTAAAACTAAAAGTTTTGTTCATGAAATGACAAAATTCATATTAGTTAATTTTTTTCTGTACGTTTAAATAAGCAAAAAAGCAACATTTGTTTTTTATTAGAGTTCCGTGTTCTAAAGAATAAAACGAGATCCTATTACTAAAACCATTGTTTTGTCTGTCTGTCTGTCACCAGGCTATCTCTCACAAACTGTTAACAGTTGAACCATTTTTCACAGATGATGTATTTTAGTTACAATTATAACAATAAATAGAAAAAAATAAGATAAATGTTTAAGGGATACAACAAATCTGAGATGTGCGTGAATGCTTGTTTCTAAATATCTCTGTGCTAAACATACAAGTATTGTTTGCAGACTCGTCGCTCCGACAGCTCGCGGAGGCGGAAGCGGAGGCGGGCGCACTAGCGGAGGCGGGCGCGGGCGCGGGCGCGGAGGCGGGCGCGGGCGGCGCGCTGCGCGACAACGCGCGCACTCTCACCAAGATGCAGGAGCTGCGGCGCCGCATGGAGACGCTGAGCCTGCAGCGCCGGAGGCACGTCGAGCGAGGTACTTACTTTCGGAGGCGGGCGCGCTAGCGGGCGCGGGCGCGGGCGCGGAGGCGGGCGCGGGCGCGGGCGCGGAGGCGGGCGCGGGCGGCGCGCTGCGCGACAACGCGCGCACGCTCACCAAGATGCAGGAGCTGCGGCGCCGCATGGAGACGCTGAGCCTGCAGCGCCGGAGGCACGTCGAGCGAGGTACCACCGCCTTAACGAAACTTGTAATTACTTTCGACGCACGAAGAATGAATAAGTGGTGGGAACTGACGACATTCCGATCGAAGCGTGGAAATCGTTGGGCTCCCTTGATGTACTCATATTTACTGACCTTTTTAACTTTATCTGGAACACTGGAAAGATGCCACACCAGTCGCGGCTCAGCTTTATTACCCCTATTTACAAGGGAAGGGGCAGTGTTCAAAATTGTAATAGATTGGGGCATTAAGCTTCTGAGTCATGCAATGAAGCTCTTTGAGCGCGTAATCGACCTCAGGCTCTGCTGAGAGTGTACTATCTCTGAGTCTCAATATGGATTTCAACCAGAATCAGGCACTTTCACCCTCATAACATTAATGGAGGCATGCAGAGACTAAAGGAAAGCTCTGCATGTAGCCTTTTTAGATTAGCAGAAAGCATTTGGCTGACACTCAGTGCATCTGGTAGGCAATGCGATCCCTGGATTCCCTGATTCCTATATTTAGATTATCAGAGACATGTACCACGATTCCGCTTCTATGATTAGGACTGTTTTTGGTGACATCAAAACTTTCCAGATTTTTTTTTTACTATAGTTAGGCAAACATTTGTCCGCCATCTCACCTGGTGGTAAGTGACGATGCGAACGATGGTGGAGCATGCTTACCTAGATAATGCCTATTCACTCTTGCCTTGAAAAGGGCCAAGTTATACTTGTCGGGGAACAGTTCAGCAGGCAGGGAGTTCCACTCTTTAGCAGTTCGCATTAAGAAAGTGGAGCCGAAGCGCTGCGTGCGAAAAGGTGGTATATCGACGACATATGGGTGAAATCCCTGCCAACGTTTAGTGCTCCGTAGAGGAGAAGAGAGTACTGAGTCATACAGCGCTGCTGCACACTCTCCGAAATGTATCTTATAAAATGTCGATAAGCAGGCTATTTTTGGACGTTATTCAAGGCTTTGCAGATTTGCCTGAACAATCTGTGTCGCCAATGATCTTCTTGGCGCGATTTTCAATCGAGTCTAAGGTCGCTAGCTAATATTTGGCAGATCCGTCCCAAAGGTAGCAGCAGTACTCCATGCACGATCGGACTTGAGCTTGATAAAGTTGGAGAAGCTGTCCCGGAGTGAAATACTGCCTAACCTTTGAGAGGACACCTAATTTTTTAGCTGCAGTTGTAGCCAAAGACTCGATGTAACGTCCAAAGTTCAAATCAGACATAAGGTTCATGCCTAGAAGCTCAAGATGGTCAGCTATCGGCACATCTCGGAAAGTCGGAGCAAGATCGAAGGAGCTCCACTTTGCAGAGAATAAACACGCCTGAATTTTGGTTGCGTTAAACCTGACAAGATTGGCTTCGCCCCATTCGGAGACGCCCTGAAGTGCCAAGTTTAGACGATCGATCATAGACTCTCGACAAGACTGGATTTCGTTCCGGCTGGCCTTTGCATTGGACAGATATTTGTCAACAACGGTGCTGTCATCAGCGTACCCAACGATACCGGGTGTTAACATATCATTGATGTGCAGCAAGAATAGGGTTGCGGACAGAACAGAACCTTGAGGAACTCCGGCATTTATAGCCTGTTTTTCAGATATGCGGCCATCTAGAACCACTCTTATCGATCGCTCACTCAAGAAGTCTGATATCCATTTGTAAAGGTCAGCCGGAAGTCCGTATGCGGGAAGCTTACTTATAAGGCTTTCATGCCAGACCCTGTCAAAAGCTTTAGATATATAGATTACAATAGAGGTTCATCAGGGCTCGGTTCTTAGTCCGTTCTAATTCAATGTACTGCTCGATAATGTCTCGGCTCACACCCAGGATCAACGATGGCTGATGGCCATGGCTGATGATATACGCCGATGACAAAGCACTCATTGACGAGAACCGACTGATGCTGGAGCGTAAAGTGAACCACTGGAAGGGTTCGCTTGAGAACGGCGGTCGTAAACTAAATGTGTCAAAGACCGAAGTACATGGTCTGCGGGAGCCCGGACTCGAGCACTATCCTTATAGGCCTTGAGCCAGCCGTTGACTCGGAAAAGTTCAGGTACCTTAAATCCCTTATGCACGAATCTGGAGATATCGATCACGATGGCCATGCCCGGATAAGCGCTGCCACGGCCAAATGGCGGGAGATCACCGGTGTGGTCTGCTACCGCAGAATACCACCCAAGCTCAAGGGGCTGATATACAAGAGCATCGTCCGATTGGTTCTTTTATACGGGAGTGAATGTTGACCAGCACTATTGCGGCACGTTGGCGGCACACTCAGGAGCTTCACGTCAAGGAAATTAATAAATAATACGCAGTAGACGTTTTAGAAGAGACTGACATTTATTATAGTGTAAATATATAATTACATAACTTGGACACAGATGGCTCTAGTGGAAAATATATTTTTTTTATTTTGTTATAAGATTAACACCTCCGCTTAACGAAGTTTAAAATAATCTAAATTAGCTAAACACAAAAAAAATAAATTACAAATATTGTGAAACAGGTAGAATGCCAGGTTTTTCAGAAAAATATTTATGTTTGACAGATGCTAAACTTTTGGTTAAAATATCTGCTGGCATTTCAGCTGTTTCCAGATAATCAATTTTAACAAAATCATTTGTTACAGCTTCCCTTATAAAATGGTATCTAATATCAATGTGTTTTGATCTCCGATGAAGGATTTAAAATGAATTTTTGTGCAGTTTGACAATCATTATATAAAACAATAGATTTTGAAATACCTAAAATTTCAAACAATAAGTTTTTTAAATAAATAGCCTCCTTACTGGCTTCTGATATTGAAATATGACAGTGGACAGTGCTACATTTCTCTGTTTTCTACTATTGTAGTTGTTGTTTTCTATTATTATATTATGTTATAATATTATGTTATTTATAATATTTAAAAATCTTACGAAGGCAACAGCAATAATCAGAATTTTATGTGGTATCTCATAAATTCTACCTTAGCAGAGTTGCCAGATGCAATTAGTATTATTTAAATTATCCAATTTACAGGCTGTATAATGTAATCTTCTCTAAATTTTAGGTGATAAACGCGACATAAAGAAGACAAGAAGCGAAGAAACCCTTTCCGTCCCATTTTTAGACGAAACCAATGATTATCCAAGAAATTATACAACCTACGAAGACTTCACGCCGTTGTACGACGGGAACTATACAAGATATGAATATGATTGCAGTTTCTCCGACAAATATACACTTTTACCGCCCATAGGCAGAACTGACTCTGACCAGTCAATACAAGAATTACCAGATGAGAGGATCAAGCTGTCTGATGCCCTGTCTGGTAGTATATTGGTTAAATCGAAAAATGAGGACGCCATTCTGGAGGAGTGCTTGGACAGTGATGAGTGCTTGAGGCAGGATAATAAGAATATGGCGCCGATACCTGCTGAATATGGTTTGTGGCTCTTTTGGTTGTATTTGTTGTTTATGGTTGAGTCGAATGAGTGGTTGAGTATTTTGTAATGAATGGTTGTGGGGTTGACCATATGTTGAAAGGATTTTTTTTAATTTCCTCGTTTTCCGAAATTTAGTGTTTTGTTTAGTGATGACGCCTTTGGAGGTACAGAAAAAATATTTATTTGTACAGTTTATATTTGAATTACTAGGAGTTGAATTTAATGGGGAAAACTGTAGTATAGCATATTTTATAATTTAATTTTATGTGAAATTAGTTAAAGTAATATTTAAGAATTGTATTAATATATTTTGAAAGTTACTTGTCTTTTATGAATGTTGGAATAGATAATTATATATGCTGTGATTATTGTGTCAAATAAAATGTCAATCTTACATGTACTGTAAGAGAGAGGTCAAAAAATATTTTTGTGGCATTTAATAATGTAATAAAATCCAAAACAATGATCATTAAAATGATTGTGTAGTATTTAATATTTGTATTTTTTGCTCTGATTAACATCTAAGAATAAGGCGAGAACAGAAGTGTCTTAATGTGAAATCTACCACTAGGTTTCTAGGTTCTCTCTATCTACCTTGCTATGTGCGGGTTAAAGCGTGAAAGTATAAAATAATAATTGTATGTATTTATAAAATAGGTCCACTGGTGTCGGGCTCCGTGTACATAGGCGGTGGCGGCTGGTGCTCCGCCTCGGCGCTCCCGGTCAGGGCGCCGCTGGGGGACGCGCTGTTCTCCTCCTCCACATCCGATCTGGAGACCTTGAAGAGAAACAGGTCATTTACCTTTTGGGATTTACCTTTTTAGGATTCCGTACTTAATGAGGAAAAAAGGAAACCTTATAATATCATTCTGTGGGCCGTCTGTCTGTCTGTCAAGACCTTTTATCTCAGGAACGCTTGGAGATATCGAGTTAAATTTCAAACCATATAATTAGATTAAAAATATATTTCTATACTTACTTAGAAAAAAGATATGGCCGTTTTTATGGTAAAAACGCGTATTTCGACACTATAAAGGGAATTAATATCAATAGGGTACTTCCGATTAATCTAGTATTATGAAATTTGGCACCTAGCATTTTAAGGTAGTCCTAGTTCAGAGCAAAAACTGAAAACGATACATTTGTAGTCCTAAAATCCTAAAAATAATTGCCTTAAAAGTGGATCAAAATTTGGTATTAAAGCCACTAGTCAGGCCGCCCTTCGAATTCTGGGGAGGCCACAGTTTCGCGCTATAGACAGGGCAAACGAGACGTACGCTCCACGACAACCCCTTCGACGCTCAACGTGGACTTTTGCAATATCTTTTTTTTTTAGTTCGTACTTACACCACAGACTTATGGTCCGTATCTTTTGTTATTTTTACATTTCTTTTAATACTTTTTTCTGTAGCTATTACCTAAAACTAGACTTATGTTATTACATACATATATTTCTATATTTATACAATATCTGCTTAAGACAGTCCAGTTATTCATTTCAGTTGCCATTTACTAACTTAATCTAACACTATAATCTAAATGTACATGCTAAAATATGAACATTATAAATAATTTAACTTAATTGTTTACCATAAGATAAAATGTTCATTACAGATTACAAGATAAATTTTATACAACCATACAAATATTTTTTATGATTAGGGAAAGTGGGACGTGGATGGCATTACCGCCAAGATGGAAGACATGACCGCTTCGTTTCTGTCTTTTATGGCCATCTTTAAACTATACTCCACAATACCTTTTGTCGTTGCTTTTGTTGCCTTCCGAATAAGCCTTTTTATTGCGTCGTCGTCACTACTGGTGTAGTAGGAACATCTGTCTGTGTGACGCGTTCTTGCTACAATTGCGTGTGAAACGCTGTCATGTAGTTGTAATTTCATAGACTTTGTGTTCACTATTATAACCGTTGGATTTGAGAGGTCTTGGGCCTCATGAATAGTCAACACCTTTGAACCTATATTTACTCCATAGCCCTGGTGGTATAAAGATTTTTTCTCCTCTTGAATAAATGTAAGGTAGGGGGTTTCCCTGAGGTCACGTGGCGCTGGTGTAGTTCTTAAATTTTCTATTCGGAAGGAGTGTACTACTTTTTTGGAAGAGTATATATCAAAGTATATCTCTTGAAGTGCATAGGCGACGTCCATGGGGCTTCTATGGCTCCTGATTGATTTTGATAATTTGTGATGGACTACTGTAGAACATGTCGAAGAGATTGTCTCGGTCAATATAGGGGAGTTGGTTTATATCTCCAACCAGTAGTATTTCATCTGCTCCAGAGATTTTAGCAGGCTCCACTATGGCTCCAAAGTGATTCATCAGGGCTTCATCTACAATTAGGCGTTTACACGTTTCTGAAGTATCTAACCCATTAACCAGCATTGATGCCATAGTGCGAATTTTACTATTCACCAAATTTCCTATACGTACCGAGAGCTCCCGAAGTTCATTGGTTGATTCTATTGTGTTGGTAGTAATAAAGTCCCTATACGTGTTAAAGTGCTCAATGATCCAGGTTGTTTTACCGCATCCGGGCACCCCGTTAACCCACTGTATCCTAGGTATATCCCATTCCATCGATGATGTTGAGCTTAAAGTGTAATCGAGGCTCTCCAATTTCTCTAGCATTCTATCTTCCAGCATCACTCGTGTGCACTTGGCGATGACCACTATAGAGTCACTGCTTGGTGCGTTGAAATTGAGGTTGCCTGTTCGTCTGGTTTCCTCTTTATTTAATTTCACAAATCCGACTGTAGCCTTGTACGTCGCCACATAACTATCTTTTATGTCAGCTCTGAGGGTCTGTGCGGTAGCGTTATTATAAATGGCGGCTTCGGCTTCTTTAAGTCTAACATCCAGGATTGAGTATCCGCGCTGAAAGGTTATGTCCTCGCAAGTCCTGAGCTTCACTTGTTTGGTAGCTTTTAGGACTGCTAGGAATTCGAGAAATGCGTTTCTATAATGGTCTTTGGGACCCGATATCGGTACCAAGACAGGAGAATTCACTTGATTCAATGCCGCTCTTGTTAACTTGGGCCTGGCTTTGATAAGGAGATCTTTTGCAGGATTCCTCGTGAACTTTTCTACCGATGCCGCCTGTCTGTCACGTGTTTTGCTCCTGTCTAAAAGACTTCCTACTACCGATATTAAGGCGCTACATACAGTTCTTGCAAATGAGCGTTTTTGCTGTGTCATGGCTTGTGCTTCAGCCGTCTTCCTTTGAAAGCGATCTGAGCCACTTTCAGTGGTAGTGAGAGTAGTGAGTGCTTTTACCGTGTATACCAGAATTCTTAGGTTTCAAGTAGCTAACGTCTTCGCATCTGTCTTCATATAATACTTCGTGTTTTTCATATAAAACTTCGTGTTTTTCTGAAGCTTTTACGCATCCCAGTCGATCTACCACCTCGGCTCTGTTGTAGTTAACTACCATAGCATCAATACTAAATACACGCGCACCTTGTCCAACCATTTCGCTTATTGTTGTAAGCATAGCCCGAGCCTGCTCGAAGGGCGACCGTCTAGCCCCATCGAGTAGTAAGATCATTTTGTTCTTTGATCTTACTATTCGGCAGGTGATATCTCCTATAGACCTAGTGGGTAGCGCTTCATTTGGTTTACGGCGCACCGCTGTTCTTTTCGTGCTCCCATTCAATAGACTGGCTAGACCGGGAGAAACTGCAATAAATTTGTTGTTTCTTGCCGTGCAGAAACTTATACCCAACCTTTCGAAGCTGCCGTCCATGAACAGCCCCACACCTTTAGTTGTTAATCCCGACTCGCCCTTTACCGCTTGTTGCAGGAACTGGACCATGGTATGTTTACTTGCTTCTTGGTAATGTTTATATGTGCACGTAGCAGCTTTTATATTATGCATATGTGTGTATGGGTTGCATTGTCTGAGGGTAGAGTGCACGTGGGTCTATGTTCCCAGTCCTGTTTCTAATACATGCTATGCGGAAGACCCTGTCTGCGTAGTCGAGTAGCGCTTTCTGAGAGTTCGTGTCAGCCATAATATTTGACAGATAATCTTCGGTCAGACTTCTCTCAATCTCCACTTCGAGTTCGAATCGGGCAGCAGCAAACCTTGGGCACTCTAGTAGTATGTATCATACAGATTCAGTTATGTTGTCGTCGCATTCGCATGCGGAAGAGTCCTTTAACTTAAACCTGTGGAGATATTCTGCTATATATCCGTGACCTGTCAACATTTGAACATGTAACGGGTTAAATCGCGTGTCTATTTTATAAGCTTTTTCTACGTCTGGGAGGATTTTTTTGGTAACTGTTCCCGTCTGAGATGTTTCATATCTGCCTTGCCATATATATATTGACAGATTCTCCTCTTATTGATCTTTTAATATATGACAGGGGAATTCTGTCGTAGTTATAGCTTTGGGACGTGTTTGAAAGTGCTGCGTCTTTTACCAACTCATCGGCGCGTTCATTGCCTGCGATACCCGCATGCGCCCTTAGCAAAAAAAAGTCTTATTTTCCTCCCTTGTGCTCTGATCTTCCCTGCATTTACAATAATTGCTATAGATAGAGGGTGGCATGAACTTGGGTTCCTTAGGAGTTCTAGTGATGATCAGAAGTCACTTACAATATTGACTATCTTGTCCTCACTATCTGCCACAATTTAAGACGCTCTATATAAAGCGTAAAGTTCCGATTGGAAGACCGTACAGTTTGGATGCAGGTAATATTTTACGTTACTGGTCTCTTTTCCTCCGTCCCATTTGGATAGCGCTGCTCCGACTTTTCCTTCGATCTTAATGCCGTCGGTGAAGATCTGAGAGCCCTTGATGTTATGTAGGATGATGGTTTTGGGATTTAAGTCTTCTAGTAACTCAAAATAGATAGTTATCTGTATCGATGGATGCGGTTGGCTAAGGTAATTACTATTTATTTCAAGGTCTTTTTCAGGTGGGAGGTATCTCTTAGAGTAACCTTTTTTCATCATGTAGAAATTCGCGTGCTCTTTTATTCTTAAGTCAAGCGGAAGTAATCTAGAGAGTGCTCGTGCAGATGTTGAAGATACCGTCCGATCCTGTATGCTTTGCAAATTTTTTGAGCGAAGCCTCGCTGGAGCGGACTTAGACGGTCTCGGATCATCTGCATGTCAGTTGAATGAGACCAGGCGCTTGCTGCATATGTCATTATGGGTTCCACGACTGCAACGTAGATGGTTCTAGTCACCTCAGGAATTAGAACCCACGTTACCCTCGCCGCACGTGCTAGTTGTTTATAAACATTTGTTGCCTTCTTACTTTGTGCAGTCACATGCGATTTGAAGGTGAGTTTGCGATCGACCACTAGACCAAGGAGTTTGATCTCTTCGACCAAGTTTATAGTGGCCCCCGACATAAACAAATTAGGAGGATCGTATTTAGTCTTCTTCGTAAGCAGCATTGCATTAGTCTTATGCGCTGCAAAGTTAACCTTGAACACATCCTTGTGTATGTTGTTCTCTTCTCATAAGTTTCTCCGGCATAATTAACTACAACTTTTCTATTAGCAAGGTACGAGGAGACTGTGGAGTGCAAGTTATGAGGGCATCCCTTTTCTATGAGAGCTACCTTTAGGGCTGGCCACCATGCATTATCAAAAGCGCCTTCTATGTTTAGAGAGACTAACACTACGTTTTTTTTATTATCTACTTGTTGGCGAATATGTCCTACTATATCATACAGAGCGTCTTCTGTACTGCGTTGGGGCATGAAACCATACTGATTTGCATTCAAATTTGGGAGTATGTGCCATTGTACGATAACGTACGATAAGGAGTTTCTCGTTTAGTGCTTCGTTCTTGTGCTCCTCAGCTGATACCGGTGCTAACGCGTTTGTTTCGGCACTCTTACTCAGTCGGCGTAGTCCCAGACTTATGGAAGAGCGCTCTTATCTACCTGATCCCGAAGAACGTCGATGGTTCCGATCCATCTATCTACAGGCCTATTGCTATCACCTCCCTACTCTCAAAAGTCATGGAGAGCATTATCAATAGCCAGCTCTTGGTTTATCTAGAGGATCACCGATTGATTAATGACCGACAATATGGCTTCCGCTATGGTCGCTCGACCGGTGATCTTCTGGCTTACCTAACCCATCGCTGGGCTGCGGCTATTGAAAGCAAGGGAGAGAGCCTGGTAGTTAGTTTGGACATGGCGAAGGTCTTTGATCGAGTGTGGCATGGGGCGCTCCTTGCTAAAATTTCCATTCTATGAGCTTCCCGAGAATTTATGCAAATGAATCGTCAGCTTTCTTTCTTTTTTGCAGCAACAAGATCGCTGTCGACGGTTCTTGCTCCAAACATATGCCCGTGAACGCTACCGCGTTCCCCAAGGCTGCGTGCTGTCCCCTATGCTGTTTCTTCTGCATATCAATGACATGTTGGAGGATTCTAGCATTCATTGCTATGCAGATGATAGCACAGTGGACGTTGTTTACTCCGCGCAAGTCTTTCTCGGGAAAACGCGGAACACTGCTGAAATAAACTGGAGTCTTCTGTTGAGGCATCCCCCGAGAATGTCTCCTCATAGGGTGAAAAGAACTTAGTTCAATTTAACCTTCTGAAGACACACACACAAGTTTGCGCGCCCAGTGACTGCCAGTATCGCGATCATCTGGAAAGCAAGGCCAAGTTGGCCTCGAAGAAACTGGGCCTATCAACAGAGTGAGACGGTACTTCACGCCAAAACACTTTTGGCCCTATATAAAGCCCAGGTTCGGCCTCATATGGTGTACTGTTCTCATCTCTGGGCTGGTGCACCCCAGTATTAGCTTAAACCATTTGATCGCATACAACGTAGATCCATTCGGATCATTGGGGACCCAATGATCTGTGAAAGGCTTTGGCACTTTGGCTTTTCGTAGGAACATCTCCTCTGAGTGTTCTGAAGAACTGTTTGACTTGTTACCTTCTGCGGAATTTTCTAACCGCATAGCACGTCACGAGGTAAAATATCGTCCACACCACCTGGAGATGTGGCAATCCACTACTGTTCGGTTTCGTATAAACTTCCTTCAACGCGCCACGGAACTGTGGAATGGCCTACCCGCGACCCACCTTCAAAAAGCGCGTCTATCTCCACCTTGGCGGCCGGCAATGCACCTGTAGCTCCTCTGGTGTCGCATGGAGTCGGGCGGCGGTAATCACTTACCATCAGGTGACCCGAACGGTCGTTTGGCTTGTCCTTTTCCTTAAAAAAACCTACTGAACGGATTTAGATAAAATTACAATAATATAGTTTACACGCTAGAATGAAAATTTATTTACGTAATTTTTGTTTACAATTTGGCTATAATATAACAAGGAGTGAAGCTTGTGAGTAACCAGTATTTTATTTAATTATTACAGAATCTTGCCAGCACTAAGCCGCCACCGTAACCGAGAACACTTACACCTCAGCGACGAGGGCCTAGACCTGTCCAGGCACGAGCCACCAAGAAACCTTGAAATAGGCTCCGAGAGACGCCAACGGAAAATAGACAAGATCAACGAGGACCGTGCAACGGAAAAAATCGAGAAGAAAATAACGAGAATCCGTTGCGGACTGTGCAGGAAGAGGCTCAGCATAGCGACTGTGCACAAGTGCCGCTGCGGGCAGGTGTTCTGTGCGCCGCACCGCTACGCGGAGGCGCACGGCTGCTCCTACGACTACAAGGCGTGCGCGCCGCCCGCGCCCGCGCGCGCGCCCAAACTGCCCGAGATATAGCGCCCGCGGTGATACTTTTTTTGTTTAAATTGTGAGTTTTTAGGGCTTTCGTTTCACTGACTGTGTGAAACTAAAACAAAATTAATTTTATTTTTGTTTTGGTTTCTGATTATACGCCTTATTTATTGGAACTAACTGCCTCGGATATAATAGAACCCGGTTCATTCGTATGTTTTATCATTTTATTAGGTTTTTTTTTAAATTAGTAGGATTTTGATTTCACAAATTGTATTGAATTTTAGTAGTTTTCTTTAATTCTGTATTTATTTCTTTGTTTGACTATATTTTATAAATATTTTGTTTATTTCGCAAAAAACACATTCTTAAAAAAAATATTAGCTTACGGTGTTGCTATATATATATA
Organism: Heliconius erato x Heliconius himera; assembly: GCA_013421005.1. Classification (NCBI taxonomy): domain Eukaryota; kingdom Metazoa; phylum Arthropoda; class Insecta; order Lepidoptera; family Nymphalidae; genus Heliconius; species Heliconius erato x Heliconius himera. Next base: position 14,826 of record JAATLQ010025583.1, read on the forward strand.
TTATAATATGTACATACCACTTTTGAAATATTAGTTATGCCTTTTTGTGCAGTGTCTATTGTGATGGATTTAGTGAGTCGGTTTTTCATTATTTGATAGTGACATTTACAGTTTTTATTTGGGTTCCATATATTTTTTTTTCCAATTATCCTTTGTTTTCTCATATTTAGTTTCTTTTTTCTTTTTATTTGACAATATAGCTGTTGTTAATAATGAAATAAAGAAATTCCATCTGATACACCCTGTATTATATATTTATACATATTATATAATGAATTGTTGATAATTATAGTTGATAGCGTCAAGTGTCTTATCTTGCTTCTGGTTTGCTTCACATCGGTCTTGTAATGGGTTCGATTCCTTTTTTTTAAAGCGCACAGATATCTGACGTTGACCACAATTTATTATGCCAATGTCAAAATAAATCATAAACTGACCCTAGGATATTAAACTATCCTACGAAATACGGTAATAAAACTGAAATAAATAACATAAGTAAATACTTTTACTATTTTAGAATTAGTGGTAATACTTTTGGGGCTTGGAGAATACATATTAATTAAAAAAAGGTACGCGTGTTTATGGTTTATTATTCTAGGGTTAATAGTTATTATAGTGTTGATACGACATTAAATACGTCCATGTTGTTCTCATGTCATTTAGTTTTTGTTTTATCTGTGTTATATTCATTAAAAAAAAAAAAGAAAATACTAATAAAATTTTAAAGTAATTTTTTGGTTTTATTTAGTAATTAGATTATGTTAGTTTTTCTTTTTTGCTAGAAATTGTACTGTACTATTTAAATTGTAATGATGTCTGTGCGATATCTGTGAGTCCAAATGTGTATTGTGTTTTGTCAGTTAATTGATACTCGACATAGAGTACTGTATGGAATTGCTAATTATATTTATTGTTTATATTGTTTTTGAAATTTGTATATTAATTTTGTATTATTATATCCTAATTTATTTATCTATACTAATATTATAAAAGTTGAAGTTGTTTAGTTGAATCCGCTAATCTCAAAAACTAATGGTTTCAATTGAATAAATAATTTTATTTTGAATGGTCAATTTGTTGAGGAAAGCTACAGCTTATATTAAATTTTGTTATATGAATGTATCAAAAAAACAAGTTTAGGCAAATATTTTTTCAATTTGAACCAGCAGTTCCTGAGATGAGCGCATTCAAACAAACTTTAGCTTTATAACATTAGTAAATATTAATAAATTATATTACTGTAATACATTGTTAATGCATGAAACATATTAAATAAACAATAAATATAAGTAAAATTTCCCTAAAAGTCACAATTCACTACTTCTTTAACGGAACTCTATACATTTTATATTATAAAATTATTTGAGTCCGTTGCTATGAACGATTTGTGATATATATTGACCCTAAATTAAGATGAAAATGTTGATCGTACGCGCCATCTTTGTGTGTTTTCGTAAAGAAATTCAATTATATTGATGAAAATTATTAAAAAAAATAATTAATTAATATTATATTGTATAGATAATAAATATAAATACACTCGTCTTTAGTTGTCGTTGCAGGTGCTTTGCCTTTGCTCGGTTTATTATTTTGTAATTTGTTGTGTATTTAATTGTAATTTCTTTTGTTTTGTGTGGATGTGGCTATTGGGTTGGTGGTTATGGGTTCTTTTCTTGATATACCATTTTTATCATAGCAAACATTTTGCAACAATTGAAAAAAAATCTTTACTGTTTTACAAGTTCTTGTCAGTTAATGTATTTAATATTTTTTTTAATCTATCTGTCAACCTTATTTATACGTAAAAACATAATAACATATAAATTAACACGTTAAAATACATATTTTATAATGATTTTATAAAAAATATTGTCACACTGGTATAAACAGTTAAAAGACTTAGTTTCAAATTTCTATTCTTTTCTTATTTTTGTCAAATCTTTAGTTTCTTTCATTGTTAACTACAATTATAAATAAAATGTAATTATTACATTTTATTATAAAACACTCCATTTTGATACTTTATGTCAAATGTTTTATTTTATTTATAATATGCAATACTTACATATTATTTTAATAAGAAAATGAATAACCAACCAAATCATAGCCACATCCTGAAAATAGATTAAATATGCTTATATTAAAAATAGTTTGGAATAAAAAAATAGTTTGCTATACTCCGGTGCCGAGAGTTGTGTATATCATTTTTGTTTGTAATCTACATTTTAATGTTTATATTTTGAATACTTTATATTTTGGTCCCTTTGCCAGCTTTTTTTTAATCTGTGTGTTGTATACAGATTATAATATAACTAGAAATTATTGTGAAATGATTTTTTTTCCAACAAATTGTTTTTGTAAAAAATGTTATAGAGATGGTCTGTCAGTGTCAAATTTTATTTTTTTTATTTTTAATCATCTGATTTTTGTAAATATAAATTGAAGTATAAAAAAAATAAAAGGGACCTCAATATAAAAAAATCCTTAATAAGATTTGTAATAATTAAAATACTTTGAGTATGTAAATTTATTTTTTTATATAGTATGTTATAGTGATTTTGTGTAACCATTACAATTACTGTGTATTTGCAGATTAAAAATTATATTGTTCACTTTTTTTTTTAATATTATACGATATTTTCTCCGGTTTTTTGTTTTTCTTTTTATTTAGTTTGTTGTGACAATTTATACTCAATATACATTAAGTATAATATAAAAAAACGTTTTTCCCATGACGATTGTTAGGCGAACCAACAATCAGACACAAAATCCAGCTTTTACAATAAATTTATTTACACTTGTTATATACACATATACTCTCGTAGTCACAATATTGAAATATGAATTGTAATGACAAGTTGTCTTGACAATATCTTAGAACGTAATGAACACGAGTGCCGTGTCGTATGTGCTTATATTGGATATCCACCGGAAAAGACGCAGCACACTACCGCCACTTAATACAATCGATAATGGAA
>JAATLQ010025588.1:11711-30663 GCA_013421005.1 Heliconius erato x Heliconius himera
TACGCGCGCAAGGAAAACGAGTAAAAGGATTTTTCCCGGGTAAATCAGTAAAATCGATCACTGAATGTCCAATAAAAATTAGTTCAGTTATTCTGGATATTAGCTCGGGGAAATAGAAAGACAGAAAGAGATAAAATTATTAATAATGTAGCTGGTTTTGTTTAGTTTTATTATTAATATTTTACTATGGTTACGTTTACTTATATATTTTTTATTTAAATTTGTTACATATTTTCACAAACAATTTCCTAAATATATATATAAGCATTCGTAAAGTTTAAGCGGGCGAAGCCGCGTCCGGGTCCGCTAGTCTATATATATAAAAGGACATGTACCTGACTGACTGAGGTAAGACGCAAGCACAGCCGTAACCGCTAATGGTAGAAACGTGAAATTTGGGCGGATGTTTACTTTCATAATCTGAACATCCAGTAAGAAGGGATTTTAAAAAATTTTGACCCTAAAGGAATGAAATAGGGGTTGTCTGTTAGTCAGCAACTTTATATTTATGCACACATCATACAGGATGATAAAAAATATAGATAAAATATTAATATTATTAGTATGAATAAATAAAAATAAATAAATCAGCTTCACGCTGTATCCCGCACACATCAGGGTAGGCAGAGGGAACCTAGTGTTAAGACACTCCGTTCCCCACTTTCTGCCGAATACTGGAGGCATTGCAAACATGCATTGCAAACATGCAATGCCTCTAGTATTCGGCAGAAAGTGGGAAACGGAGTGTCTTAACACTAGGTTCCCTCTGCCACTCAACAGAGTGGCAGAACTCAACGCCGCGCTTTGCGTCGACACCAGAGCGAAGAAATGGAAATATAAACTTAAGTAATTATTTCATCTCCTCGAGTGGATATCGAACCCACAACTAGTCGATTTTACAGTCACACTTTGTGCCCCTGCGCGACGACTGGCCTCTGAAAGTTACTCAATAACTATTCCATCTAAATAATCTACGTCTCGAATGTTTGAAAATCTATTACTAAATCAATAACGTATTACACTTAACTACTTAGTAAATGACAACGCAATTTAATTGATATGTTTTTGCACCTGTATTAGCATTACAGTTCCAATTTTTTAAAGCGGAGAAAGTCTAGTGTGTAGACACTCCGTTCACTCTATTCACAAATTTATGAGAAGAAATTATTTACTTGTAATTTAATAAACATAAACTTATATATTTAAACAATTTATGCTTTAAGTTACAATATGTACGAAAATTGCCTTAATATTCGAACCGAACGCTGTCTGTCAACTTTATATGGTATCCATGAAAATTGTAAGATTTTTGTATCTATGAACATATTATTTATCAAAAAATATAAATATGAAATGAGAGCCAAGTTCAGTTCGGAACTACTTGACGGATTTGAATGTTTCTTTTGTTATAGCTATTAGACTTGAGCAGGATTTAGGATCTAATAGATTTAAAAAGTTGGCACGTTCCTAAAAAAAATTAGTAAACATAATGAGCACTTTCCAATGACATTACAACGGTCCAGCTAAACTATAAGAAATAATGAACCTTTACAAAAAATGGTTGCGTGTGAAGAGCACTTTACATAATAAAATTACATGTGATGAACAATCACAATGGTCCAACAAAGAGAGAAAAAGAAATAATGAAATGTCGTTTTCCATTGACTTTTTGAAATTGGAGATCTGGAACATCTAATGAACAATCATAACGTTCCATCTAAACTAGAAGAAATAACATAATGATTGACTAAATCTTATGAATTAAGAAATCTGAAGTATGTGGTGAAGAACTATAGTAGGCCAGCTAAATAACAAGAAAAATAAAATGTCAATTAAGCAAAATTTATATTTTATATTTTAATTTTTCCTATTAATTGGTTTTGATTATTTTATGCGAATGAAGTAACTACTATTAAGTACCCATCTTGACCTAATCGAAACGCCTGCCGCTGCCCACACAAAGTTCTACATTTTATACTATAATATACCTATACTATACAGTCTGTATCTCGTGTAGATATTTCACTATACTTATGTGAATGTGTGGATACCTCAACATTTTGATGTGCAGGTACGTATTTTATAACAGCCGCAAATAGTTCAAATTAAAACACTAAAATTATATTTTAGTGTTTGGAGGCCAGTCGTGGCGCAGCGGCAAAAAGTGTGACTGTAAAATCCACTGGTTATGGATTCGAGCCCCACTCGAGGAGATGAAATATTTACTTAAATTTATATTTTCATTTCTTCGCTCTGGTATCGAGGATAAGCGCGGCGTTGAGTTCTGCTACTCAATACGCAATGCCTTCAAAATTCGGCAGAAAGTGGAGAACGGAGTGTCTTAACACTAGGTGCCCTCTGCCTACCCTGCTGTGTGCGGGATACAGCGTGAAGCTGATAAAAAAAATATTTTGATTTTATATTTAAATCGGATCATACAATTGGTAATCAATTTAACACTATAATGAAATAATGCTGTATGATCTTATTATAAACAAATATCTTTATTTTTAATTTTTCATATAATTAAAAATATTATTTATGTTTATCTGGCGTTTGTCCAAAAAATAACCATATTTAACGTATATTTCATTTGTTATGACAGAACTCTCTTTTGTATATGTTTAATTCATGATTATTTTATAAATATCTATGATAGACATATAAATATAACAAAATTATATATCATATTCAACAAATCAAGCAGCTGCAGATTGAACTAACATTCCCAAAATTATATTTTTCTAAGAAAACTCAACTATTTATTGTCCGTAACTTCAACAAAAAATATAAAAAGGTAATAAGTAAAACTTACCATAATTATATTTTTTCACTTTTAAGTAACAGTTTTAAAAACATAATACAGAACACTCTTTTTATACAAAAAAAAACACTTTTAACAACTAATCACTGAAATTAGTAACGTAATATCTCATCAAAAAAAAATAATATATTTTTTTGGTTATATTTAAATTATTGTAGTAAAATTTTCAAATATATATGAATATTAATTCTTCGAAAGTATTCGTAAACACTAAGCAAATAGCAAACACGTCGTACTTCTAGTTTCTCGACGCGCGGTATGCAGCTCTAAGTTCCGCCCGCCCAGCTAGCGCATGCTCGCGATATTGCTTGTAAATATGGACAAGCCTACATAATTATATTACTATATAAAAATAATTTAAGCCTTAAATGAAGAGTGGCTTTTAAATTTAGTTCTAATTAAATTGAAAAGAAAAGATTCCACTAAAAAAAATCCACTGTTGGATAACATGATAAACTTAACCACTGATATTTTATTTGGATGTGTATATATAAAGTAATATTTTGCAAAATCACATATACTTTATAAGTAAAATAAAATCCAATGCAAGCAAATTCACTGTTATCTTTAGCTACATTTATAAAAAAAATAAAAAGATTCTTAATTCTATACTTGGGTTGCACCACTTGTAAGTAGTTCCGGATCCCTCTCTCTCTACTACTGCTACATGATGGTCATCTACACGGTGAATCCAATGAATTCTAATAAGTTTCTTATCATTAAATAGAAGATCATAAATATTGTCACATGAACTGCTTCGAGGGATATATTACTGATTACTAAACATTTTGGAAAGGATTTATTTATTTTTAGTTATTACTTACAATCATTTGTCTTCCTTTATTTTATTATAAAAATATATTTAAATAATACTTAACTATATAACTCAGTATTCAAATAAGTTAACAATAATTCACGTAAAAACAGTCAAAATAAACCTATGGATCTTATTTTGTTGAGCAAACAACCCTACCCTAGATAACTAATCCGAAGTGGCCCAATGTAAACACACATCTTTCTTAATAAAATTACAACCACATTAAATTTTAATAGTTCTGGTCTTAAATATGTTTAGGCAAGAGCTAATTATAAAGCAGTTAATATATAACCTTCTGATATGAACTGGGACCATAAGCTCTCCAAGTGTATGAGTGTTAATGAAACGGTGGACTTTTTAAGTCATGTAATATACAATTCAATGAATCTCTTAATACCCAACAAAACCAAATCCTTTTAGGTTTAGTAACACCTTAATTAAACGTAACATATTGTTAGGCTAAGATATAAAAAGTACAAAACCCCAATGGAAGAGTCTGACAATGCTAAAGTAAAGATAACTCCTATATATATTTTTTCACAAATAAATTCAATGTTCAGACATTTTTTTTACTGTTTCAAAAAATGAAAAAGAAAACTGATGAAATTAGAAATTCAAATTCATTTTCGTCAAATAGCACGCTTATGCAGCGAAGCCTTTTTCTTTTAATAAAATGAACAAAATGTCTCGCCATTGTGATACATTAGGAATTCTTAGTATTGACAATAAGATTAGTTGACTCCAATACTCAACATATAATTCTATAATATGAAATATACTGCCTTTTCTTTACTACACAAAATATATAAATCTAATATAATATACATACAACAATACGACAAGATACAACTCATTGGGTTCTATAATTAGAATAATTAAGTACTTAATAATATTAAACATAATAATAAAATAATCGAAAAGTTTAATATTTGTTGGTAAATTTTACTGAAAATCAGTGTGAAAATCAGCGTTAAATGAAAATCTGCGTACATAATATTAATTATTTGGAGCATATTGTATTTGCAGCAAACGAAAGGTATTGAAATGAAACCTAATTAATTAGTGTCGTTATGGACAATGAAAAGAGAAAATTATCGAAAGTAAGGTCCATATTTAAAATCGCTCTCAAGTCTGGTTTATTTTGAGTTTACTAACAAAATAAATTAAAACAGAGTAAGATATATATATATATATATATATATATATATATATATATATATATATATATATATATATATATATATATATATATATATATATATATATATATATATATAACTATATCATTCAGTATTCAGAATAGTGTGATATATATATATATATCACACTATGTAAACGGCTTATAATATAGTAGCAAATAATAATGCAGTTGTTTTAAATCTCACAGAATTAATAAAAATAAATGAAATCAGCTTGGCGCTGTATCCCGCACACCGCAGGGATAGGGAAAGTGTTAAACACTCCGTGCCCTACTTTCCGCCGAATTTTGGAGGCATCATGTTTTGAGTGGTGGAACTCAACGCCGCGCTTTGCCCCGGTACCAGAACGAAGAAATGGAATTATAAATTTAAATAAATATTTCATTACCTCGACGTTACAGTCACACCTTTGTCCCTTGAGCTACACCTCTAAAAATCTCAGATTCACTAATAATAAGTGGTAAATTGTAGTATTTCAAATATTTTTAAAGAAAATATTTTTTAGAAAACGTATAATAATTTGAACGTAGCAGACAACAACATAAATAAGCTTAGTGGTCACAGCGCATGGACGGCATCTAAGAGGTATGAGTACAAATCCCGCTACGTATAAATAGGTTTTTTAAAACGTAAGAAGTTTTAAGTTTTAGTATGTTACTGTTATAATTTGTAATGTTTTTATAATATGTTTTTTTATAATTTAAGAGTTATTTCAATGTAAGGAATTTTATAAATATATAAGTCAAGTAAAGGCAAAAGATTTCCTCAAGATGGGTTCCCTCAAGAAGGTTTTCTCTATAGGTACATAATAATAACAAAAAATAATCATATATTACATTTTATTAATAATTATAATGACAACAAATTAAAATAACAAAATCATTTATAAACACAAAATGTATTGCAGAAAATCTTTTATTAATATTTAAGATTCATTTATTAAAACACCTTTTTAATGGCCATCGTTACTGTTTTCACCTCTAAAAACGATTCAACGCCATTAAGTCCACTGAAAAACATAAAATATTTTGTTATTAAAAATTAATACAAATATTTTTATTTACGTTGCGATTTTTTACTTTTATATATTTATGTAGCATATATATGTAAGGTAGGCAGAGGTAGCCTAGAAAGCCCCATTTTTCGCATTCTGTAAGCATTGTTTGATAACAGGCGGAATTCAACGCCACGCCTTGACTCGACACCAGAGCGAAAAATGAAAATGAAATATTTGTTCGAGTTGGAATCGAACCCACAACCGGCCCCGTTTACAGTCACATGCTTGTGCCTTTCCGCCACGGTTAGCCTCTCATCTCTCTTTACCTTAATATTATATAAATTAATTTTAAAAACACCGTGAATTCCAGTCACGTTCAGTTATTTATGAACTGAAGTTTACAAATAATATTTCAAATATTCGAATCGGAATTTATAATAATTCCTTTATAAAAAACTAGAAAAAAAAACTTTATACCTTTGCAAACTTATTTTATTTGTATGTTACGTAAAATAATAAAACATATTATATATCATAGCTACTGCAAATACTATAGTTTATTTTTACATAATCATTTTATAAATGTCTTATACTTTTGAAAAGAAATCGAAACTTACTTCTCCCTTCCAATTCCAGACTCCTTAAATCCTCCAAATGGCATTTGAGGCGTGAACATTAAATAAGTGTTTACCCTGAAATTAAACAATTACTTCAGTTTAATTTATTAAGCAAGGTTCCTAACTTCCCTCTGCACCCTGCTTTGTGTGCGATAACCGCAAAGCTGTAAAAATGGTTGAATAAAAATATATAATTATTAACAAAAGAAAACCCATAATCAAAACGTAACTAAACTCTCATCAAACTACCCTTGAAATGTATCCTTTTCAATAAAAAGATATCATCGAAATCGATTTGTGATAAGTTATTGGTCCATTTGTCGTACACATACTGAATACAAATTTTACACTTATGCAATTTTCATGGATAACATTGTCAGAAATAGACCAAATTTAAATGGGACCACACGGGAAGCACCAGCTTTGAAATAAAAAAGAATCGTCAAAATGGGTTCACCCAGTCAAAAGTTCTGAGATAACAAGAATCACAAAAATACAGTCGAAGTGATATTCTCTCTTTCTTACAGAAGTCGGTTAAAAAGCACTTATATGTTTTACTATATTGTTTTGTTATAACTTTTATGTATCTTACACATAAAGCAGAGTGGGCGTAGAGAACCCGATATTAAGACAGTACGATTCATACATTTATTTAATATGTAAATACACTCCTCCGATGGAAATCTGTACTGCACATTAAACTTTGTGATAATAATGAAGCTAGTTAGCTATTCCAGGAACAAAAGTTAAATTCTATAATCTTTTAAAATGTTCCTCTCCCGCAAATGCTCGTGGTTAGAAACAATGACAATTTAAAATATCAAAACGTACCGAAGAAAATTCCTTTTCTTACTCTAGCAAGAATAAATGAACGTCTTTGCAATATAATATCACGTGTACCTAATGGAGCTTTATAAGAATCTTTGCAAGAAAAATAATAACATAGTTTATACTTTAAGTACCAATTAAACATATTCTTTATTACAACTATTGTATTAAATAAAAAAAAATATATTATGAGTTATGATGAATTCGCATATATTTTTCAGCGTAAATACAAAAAGTAGTTCAACAATACGGTATGTATTTATATTTGAATAAGAATCACATTTTCCGGTAATATTTACTTATAATTTGATACAGGTATATTTATAAAGGTGTTAACGTAATTTCTATACTTACATTCTTCAATAAATTACAAGGAAACTTATAAAAAATTTAGACAATAGTAAAATAAATAATATTTTCGTTAAAATTATAAATCAAATATATAATAGCAGGAATTCAATTTTTTTTTATTATTATCACGGATTTCAAATAACACAATTCAATATAGATGATATTGTAATAATATGGTGTAGAACGACTCGGCTTGTTTATTTTGGTACTAAACTAGTAAATAACGTAATTTAAGTAACGTAGTTGTGGAAAGGGATCGAAGTAAAACTAGGCCCAAGTTTTATGAGGGATCTCTGCAAAATGTACAAAAAATAAATCAGACTTTCATCTTGTTATAAACAGATATATGTATATTACTAAATACAGCTTCACGCTGAATCCCACAGCAGGCTAGTGTTAAGACACTCCGTTCCAGATTTTCCGCCAAATTGCGAAACTCAACACCAGCGTGATGAAATAAAAATATAAATTTTAATAAATATTTCATTTCCTCGAATGGGGATCAATCCCACAACCAGTCACACACTTGTGCATTTGTTTAACGACAGCGCCACGACTGGCCTCAATGTAGCTTTCCTGTATTTTAAATAACTGAGTCATACTGAAAGTCTCGTGAGGGTGATATATATGTAAGTATATTTATTTTTTATCAGCTCCACGTGTATCCCGCACACAGCAGGATAGGCAGAGGGAATGGAAAGTGTTAAGACTTTAGTAAAAAAAAATAACAATGATCGAAATCGCTCAATAAATAATTAATAATCCTGAGCAGCCCGGCACTTAAAGCTAAAATATTTATTTAAAGTTTTTATTTGAAGTCAAATTCATGAAATACTTAAAGTTTTTCATGAATTTGACTTCAACTAAAAATGTTTTAAAAACATTCCCAAAACTATATTCTCCTTATCTAATCCTCCTAGCAAAGATAACAAGTTCATTGCTATTAAAATAATACGGTGTCATCGAATCCTAATACAAGCAAGTTTTCAAACAAATCGATAATCAAAATACAGTTGTACTTTTCCTTTTTTTACCTTCAGGCTGTATCCCGTTGATCGTTATATTTGCTTAATTTATAGATCTATATCTATCTATTAATTGTGTGAAGCTGTTATAAGTGTTACCGTAGAAAAAAAATACAGTCGTATCGATACCCTTCTCCTTTTACAGAAGTCGGTTAAAACCGATTTACGCGATTCACGGTAACTATACTTCCACTTAGGTTTGATCCACACTTTTGTACAAATTTTGGTGAACATTTACGATGGAGTTTATACTCCACCGTAATTTCGAAGCTATCTATGGCTTAAATTACCGTAAATGTTCACCAAAGTTTGTACTTTGGTGAACATTTAAGGTAATCTAAGCCATTTTGGTAACTCATCGATAGCTTCGAAATCCGACTTTTCGTTGAAAGACTATGCCTCCGCTTTATTATGGTGTCAATCATATCGTGTTAATATTATAAATGTGAAAGTTTGTGAGGATACATGTTTGTTCCATTTTACAGTAATATAGATTACACATCAGAATAACACGTAGGCTACAATTTATGTAAAGATTTATAATAATTTATCTATTATATAACAGTAATAAGTATAAGCGGGCGAAGCCGCGTTTGTGTCGCTAGTCAAATAATAAGTAATTTTAACGTACAAACTGTCAACTCAATTGTAGACTAAATACATTTGTGTGATAGCATATTTGCCACTAGTTCGTCAACGTCATTGAAATCTTTATAATACAATCATAAATGGGTAACAAAAAAAATTATAATGTAATAGGCTCGTTTAAAATTATAAAGATTTTAAAATTCCACATAAATATTTATTTGCATTTCTATGAATATGGTCATACCTTTTGTTCTTCCATATAAATATTTATATAAAGTTGTTAAAACTTCCATTGATCTACATATATTCATCTTCAAATGGTTTTTTATTTTTTATTTTACGCTATATCCTGCATATAGTAGGGTAGGCGGAGAGGCGTAGCCTTAAGACACTACGTTCATACATTGCGTTTAAGCCGGTGGAACTCAACGCCGCGCTTTGTCTTGTGACTAGAGCGAGGGGATAAAAAATATTAATTCCCTCCAATGAGAATCAACTTCACAATCGTTGCGTTGACAATCAGATGCTGTGCGACTGTGCGACGACAGCCTCATCTTATTACCCACAAATTTTTACTTAAAATTTTATTTCTCTCTCTATACTACTATAAGGGGCAAACATAAATTATTTTTATAATAATTGAAGTTATAGCAAATATAAATAATCATATACTAACCATACTGTACCAGCTTCAACATGCTTCGAGAATTGTAATGCATTTTCGACGGAACTTGTGAATATTCCAGCGGCGAGGCCAAAGTTTGTATCGTTCGCGCGATCTATTACTTCCTCGAGTGTTTCGAACTTTAAAATACTCTGCACTGGACCAAATATCTGATAAAAGTAAACATAGGTTAAATATAAAGAGAAATATCCGTTTCACAGATGAAATATTACGTATTCAAAAATATATTGTATAAATAAAAAATATTTTATTTATGTTAAAGTTCCAAATCGGATTGTGGTGTGATTGGTGCCTATATTTTCTGTTTTTTACAGCTGCTTTATTCCACAAGTAGCAGGGAAGACAGGGAGCTAAGCGTTAAGACACTCCGCTCCCCACTTTCCGCCAAATTATATTTTCAATATAATATTATATAAGTTAAGTATCTAAGTTAATTTTAATTTTAATAATATATAGTGCTAAACATTTTGATAGCAAATGCAAATTAGAAGGTAAATATTAAAAGCTGATCGAAACACTGCGGTAAACAAGCCGATGTGAAACCAAACAGTTGCCCTTTTATAATAATGTTTATTTGTAATTTCAAGAGACAACGACAGAATGGATTACACAGGTAGCACTAGTTGAATAAACGAAACTATTTTAAATATATATTATATATTTTTTATTTAACAAAAATTTCAAGAATTTTTAATTTTTTATAATTTTTTTACGATTTTAAATAAACTTAAAATAAGTTTAAATTCCACTACTATCGAATATTATAATATTTTTTCATCTTCACTATTACTTCTCTACATAGCAAGCAGAATAAAAGAAAAAGTTAAAATAATAATATTAAAAAACTTAAGTAGGTATAATGAAATAAAAAACTACATATACATATATTAAGAGGTAAAATTTTTATACATTTACGTCTAAACAAAGCGCGACGCTTAGTTCCGCCATTCAACAAGCTGTGTCTTGAAAAGGAGGAATTAATACTAGATTCCCTCAGCCTACCCTACTATATGTGTGAAAAAGCTTGAAGGTATAATAAAACTGCATTACGTTAGATAGACAGAATCTAGTGACAAATCACTTTGTTGCAAACTGTTTATGTAATAAAATCGCGGAATTATTTATTTTTCTATAAATATAAATAGATTCTCCAGTGACCAAATATTTCACAGCAAAACTGTAAATTTATTTAATATTATACTAATAGTTTTAAGTAAATATTATTGTTATATAGAATTTCTATTAAAATAAAAATTATACAACAAAGGTTCAATCATAATATTGTTCTTTCGTATTCAAAGTTAAGAAAGTAAACGGCGAAAAACTTTTACTAAGCTGATAAGAACAAAAATAAAGCATCATTTTCTATCACAAATTCTATTGTGTGGAATGTTACCTTAAAAGTATCTAATGACAATTTTAAATTTAGTATGATAATTTTAATTATAATTAAAATCAGCTTCACGCTGTATCACGCACACTAAGTTAGGCAGAGGGAATCTAGTGTTAAGACACTCCGTTCCCCACTTTCTGCCGAATTCCGGAGACATTGCGTGTTAAGTGGCAGAACTCAACGCCGCGCTTGTCCTCGACACCAGAGCGAAAAAAATGGAAATATTTCATCTCCTCAAGTGGGGATTGAACTCGCAACGAGTCGGTTTTACAGTCACACTTTGTGCCCCTGCGCCACGACTGGTACACACTGGTTACACTATTTTAGTAGATATTAATCATAATCATAATCTTAGGCAGAATTTATGTAAGTAGTCAACTATATAATAATCACTTTAGTATACAAATATATATTTATCGTTTTACGAGAGACAGTGTACTGAAATGGATATGATCAGGATAAACATCTAAGCCTACCTGATATACATGTACTTACGTTACTTAGTAACAGCACTTACATAATTTTTACTTAAATTTAAATAGTATTTGTTAATACGTCTTTTATATACCTCGAACAAAACGTTAAGTAAACGTTATTTCATAATAAGTTCTTTGATTTTCACTATTATTACACATTTTAAGTACAGTACAGTCACGGGTAGACTCCCGTCCCGGACCGTGGACTACTAGTGTTCGAAACGTCGGGTTTCCAAAATGTATAATTTAAAATATACGCGATTAATCCGGTTAAAATAGTTTCATTTAAAACGTTATTTCAATCTTGAGATTAGATTTTATAATCCAAGCCAAATTAATCGCCCGTTCGCTTCTTTACCAGATAGAACTATCCAATTATTACTAATCTGAATTACTTTCATGTTCTAATAACATTATTATTTGAAAGACTAAAGTAATTTTGAAAACTAAAGTTTCGCCAATTCAACAAAAAAAATAATCCTACAATTCCAAGTATATTGAACCAAATAATTTATATTGTGATATAACTTTTTATTTATGAACCGATTTAAATTAAACAAAAAGTAAATGAAAAAAAGGGAAGTTTTACAAAATATAATGCTGAAAACTGCACTGAAATCAGTTAAGTCGATTCTGACATAAGCGTGAACAAACGCACAGACAAACAGACAAAAAAAATTAAATCATCATTTTATTACATTGAGCCTTCAATAAGAGATTTTTAACAGATCAGCGATTTTATTATATGTATAGATGATCCAATAATAAAATAAATCATAAATCAGCTTCACGCTGTATCCCGCACTCAGCAGGGTAGGCAGAGAGGACCTAGTGTTAAGACACTTCGTTCCCCAATTCCCGCTGAATTCTGGAAGCAATGCGTGTTGAGTCGCGGAACTCAACGCCTTCCTTTGCCTCGACACCAGAGCGAAGAAAATGCAAATATAAATTTTAAATTTCATTTCCTCGAGTGGGGAACGAACCCACAACCGGTCGATTTACAGTCACATTTTGTGCCCCTGCTGGCGACTGATTCTTTTATTCATAAAAAAATTAAAATAAATCAGCTTCACGCTGTATCCCGCACACAGCAGGGGAACCTAGAATTAAGACACTCCGTTCCCCACTTTCCGCCAAGTTCTGGAGGCATTGCGTGTTGAGTGGCGAAACTCAACGCCGCGTATTGCCTCGACACCGTAGAAATGAAAATATATATGTAAATAAATATTTCTTTTCCTCGAGTGGGGATCGAACCCACAAGCAGTCGATTTTACAGTCACATTTTGTGCCCCTGCGCCACGACTGGCCTTTGATCCAATAATGAAAATGGTAACTATGATAAATTATGTTATAAAAATATAAAGCAAACCTTTTTGCATAAAATATTTTTATATTTTATGCAAAAAGGTTTGCTTTATAAATAATATCGAAAGCCTATTTTTATATTTTTATAAAAATAGGCTTTCGATATTATGGAAAAAAAAAACAAAATAGAACGATGTAATTTTTTTATAGCCTAGATCACAATCAAAGGTAAATATAATATGTTTTATAAGTGTAAGTATATACAAACACTGCTAAAATTTTATCGACACCTGACATCAGCTGTGATTAATGTTAGCGTCTTCTCTTTCATGTAACCCCATAAAGGTTCAACGAAAATTTAACATTTTATACCCTTTTTATTTTTTATATAATTATGTACGTATATCGTAATATGTAATGTACGTTAACTTTTACTATAAAAAAACTGGTCAAGTGTGAATTGGACTCGCTTATCAAGGTTCCGTACTAATGTCATGATTATACACTACGATTGTATAGTATATAGTAAGTACAAATTTTAAAAAATTAAAAACTTAACATTGCGCCAGTATGCGCTCATTTTCTATAAAATGAGATACTCATTATTTGCAAGTTCTCACTTCGCGCCAATTTTTTTTTCTGTAAATCCACGGAAATTTCGCTATAGATATTGATTACGCGGCGAATTTCATACAAAATGGTAGTATCTTTTGATTGTGTTGACGTAAAAAAAACTTAATTTTTTGTGCATAAAGGTCCGTAGACCTTAATATTTGATATTAAATAAATAAAAACAGATAAAAAATAAAAAATAATTTCATCTTGATCGCACAATATAGCTTATAAGGGTTCCGTTTTTTTCCTTTCGAAGTACGTAACCCTGAAAAATAATACTTTTAAAACAATAATTTACTCACCTCTTCTCTAGAAATTGTCATATCATCTGTAACATCGGAGAATACAGTAGGTTCGATATAAAAACCTTTGTCGCCGATTCTTTTACCGCCAGTAAGTAATTTAGCGCCCTCCGCTTGACCCTTCTTTATATAACCCAGAATTTTATCTAGCATTGCTTGGTCAATCTACAAAATAAAATGTTAGGTACTTAATTAATATAATTTTACTCGGAATTATCAAATAAAAAATTATTGCAAATCATTCAATCAAAATGTCATGTCAAAGTGGCTAGTCGTAACGCAGGGGGGTGTGCCTGTAAATCGACTGGTTGTGGGTTCGATCCCCGCTCGAGGAGATGAAATATTTATTTACATTTATATTTTGATTTCTTCGCTCTGGTGTCGAGGGGAAAGCGCGGCGTTGAGTTCCGCCACTCAACACGCAATGCCTCCAGGATTCGACAGAAAGTGGGGAACGGAGTGTCTTAACACTAGGTTCCCTCTGCCTACCCTGCTGTGTGCGGGATACAGCGTGAAGCTGAAAAAAAATCTATCAAAAAGAAACGAATGAAACAAAAATATTTTATGTAAGGAATAAATATTATTATATATTAATCTAAAATGAACATTACAGTAATAATTATTTTAATTTCATACAATTTATTGACCCGAACAACAACATAATAAACATCCATTTACACAAGATCAAAGATAATTACCATTTTTATTTTTATTTCAATAAAAGGGGAATCCTTTGGTTTTGTAATGTATTAAGGGACGGCTTAAAACAAACGAATTTAGATAAAGAAAAGACTAGAAAATTTAAATCCATCCATACCTATATTATAAATTCGAAAGTAACTCTGTCTGTCTGTCTGTCTGTCTGTCTGTCTGTCTGTCTGTTACGCAATCAGGGCCAAACCGCTAATTCAATTGTGATAAAATAATCATAAAGAGATACTCTAGGGTCTTCGGATGAACATAGGTTACTTCTTTTTCTCATATTTGTAATATTGTCGATATATAATAATATATTAAAATACCTTTTAGTTTGACAGGCAATTTATTCCGCCATGTTAATAACAACCGACCGTTGCTAAGCAACGGTTTGCAAAGTTTGTTTGTTATAAGAAAACGTCACCCAAAATGAGATTAACGCATACATAGCGTGCGCTGACTCAACCTTATGAGATACATGAAACCAATGTTTTACAAAATATTGTTCTTTAATGTTTAAAAAAGTCCGCGATACATATACCATGTTGATCTATGAAGGTTGAGCAAAAGTAACCATTTTAATTAATTTACTTTATATTTATCGGGTTTTTATTGTATGTATTTTTTATAATTTGATATTGATCCTTATGAAAATGAATATAATAGTCACTTTTAGCATTTCATCTGGATTGAAATTATAGTTCACTGTATAACATTCTAATAAATAATTAAGGAGATGTCACTGATTCGAAATGACCTAGCCTACGAGCGGCATAGTATGACCGCCGCGAACGGGCAGATGACTTTGACAGTTTTGTTTTTTTGACATTGACAATTTTCATACATTTTCGAACTGCTGTTAATTTTGATGTAATTATTTGCTGTTTATAATTAATTAATATTTTTTTTGGTTCTTCGCTTACTCGAGTAGTAGATTAGTTAGATTTTCATAAATTTCTTGGTGTGGTGTAAGTTGCGGCCCTGTGCGGCATCGGCATAATGTTATTTAAGCATTTATTATTTAAGGAAAGAATTGTTGGTTATTTCATCTCGGTTGGATAGTTATCTATACCGTTGTACACATAACAAATTATAGTTTTAATTTTTTGGGATTTTATTTGATATTGCTCGCAAAACTTATCATATTTAATGTAGTAAGGACTTTAGTTATTTTTTTAAACATTTTTAAAGTGTTATTTCACACTTAGGAAAGAAAAATACTTATTTAGAAAACGTATAAAAATTTCGACGTAGCTCGATGAGAACGTATGGCTTAGTGGTCAGAGCGCCTGGTCGGTTCCCGGGTAAATCAGTAAAATTGATCACTGAAAGTCCAATAAAAATTAGTTCATTTCTTCTGGACATTAGCTCGGGGAAATAGAAAGACAGACAGAGACCAAAAATATAACATTTTTTATTGTATTTAAGTATTATGTAAATAACCACATGCACTTGCTAAAACATAGCATAACTAACACATTTAATTTTAATTCTTTTAAATATTTATTTTACTTTGTTGATATTAATAATGTAGCTGGTTTTTTATTAATATTTTAATATGATTACCTTTACTTATATTTTTTTCATTTAAATTAGATATTTTCAAAAACAATTTTATAAATATATCTAATAAGCATTCGTATAATTCAAGCGGGCGAAGCCGCGTCCGGGTCCGCTAGTAGTTTATATAAAAGCAATATGAGATACAAAATATTAATTATTTCTTTAGATATTTTATTAAATAACAATTCAAAGATTATTAATGAATTTATTTACTAATTACACTACAGTAAGTAGTAAGTTATATTTGTACTATAATAAAAAAAAAACTTTTTTATATCTTTTACAGAAAATAATCATATTATACTATATATACTAACCTGTGGTCCGTGTTGAGTTTTTTCGTCAGTAGGATTCCCTACTGCCAATGTTTTAGCAAATTCAACAGCTTTTTTCACGAATTCATCGTAAATCCCCGACTGTACATATAATCGAGATGCCGCTATACAAATTTGTCCTTGATTACTAAACACTCCTAAAGCTGCATATGGTACCGCAACGTTTACTAAAAAAAATGTTTTAAATATTTAGAGAGAAGTTTTTAGAGAATTTGAGTAGAAAAATTTTTTGCTTCACGCTTTATCACGCACTAGTTCCCAAAAATACATTTTGATAGATTATGTATATATGTGTAGGTAATACTTTTATTCACAATGTTTGCTATTGAGAAAGTAAGAAAAAACGTGAAGTATGAAAGTTAGAACAAAGAACGTAGGAAAATAAAGCATCAAAAACTTAAACGTAAAAAAAGAGCCAAGTTAAATGTTAAGTAATGCGTCATTCTCGACTGTCGGTGAGACAAAAGAATGGGAGATCTATTGGGTTGGCAAATAAGTAATTGTGTATTTTTATTGTCATATAGGTGCCGAGTTCTGTGTTCACTCGAGATAAAATTCAAGCTCTAAATTTGACTTGGGTATTTTTTACCATCAGACACCACACAAAATCGACCTAATAGCCCAGTGCAAGCTTAAAGTACACTGACTTGCAAAAATATATAGGCTTTATGTCTGCACATTGAAAAACTGTCCAGTGAAATTTAGAGCTTGAATTGTTTGTCCCGAGTGAAGACAGAACTCAGCACCCATATAGATTTCCTATTCTTTTCTCGGTGAAGTCGAGAACCATGTGTTACTTAACCTTTAACTTGGTTCTCATTTCAATCTACGTTTATATTTTTTATATCATAAAATGTATTTAAGCAGATAAAAAACCCGAAATTTGTAAGTCAGCTTCACGCTGTACTATACACCCGCACACAGCAAGATAGGCCCAGGGAACCTAGTGTTAAGACACTCTGTTCGCCACTTTCCGCCGAATTTTCCGAAGCATTGCGTGTTGAGTGGCGGGCAACGCCGTACTTTTGCCTTTTTCCCAAGGTGAAGAAATTAATACATATATTATTTAATAATAATTCATTCCCTCGATTGGGGATCGAACTCAAACTCGTCGCCTGACACCCTTGTGCCCCTGCGCCACAACGGCCTAAAATTATATTATGTTTTTATTCAAACAATTTGAAATAAAAACGTATTAGAAAAATTGTTTATTATTATTTTGTATGTAGTTGTTATAAAATGACATATTAAATAGGAAAAAAAAAGCTGGATACAAAAATATAGGTAAATAAAAGAAACTAGTAAACTAGAATAGTGTTCTCAAGCTTCTAAATTGCTTCAGATTTTAAAAGATCTTTTTCGTAGCTCACTCACGTAAAACAAATGTAACATATTATGTAAGAGAAATTAGATTGAACTCTAACTCAACCTTTACTAGTACAAAAGAAATCTTGATTTAATATATTTTTTTCACATATTCTCTAATAAATAAATGTCACAGTGTAACGTATTTTACAGTGTATGAAATACAATAAATTACTTTACATAGAATGTGGAATAAGAAACGAAAATCTTCTTAAAATCTTTTTTTTTTTTTAAATATACATCTAAAATTATATTTATTTTTATAATTAGAAAATGAATATTTAGCATGTATCCATAATATACCCATCTATATATATAGAATATAGCATGAGGCTAAAAAAAGTAATACATTTAATATAATAATGTATACTTACAGTCAGCATCGTTCATAATGATAAGTGGACTCTTTCCACCAAGTTCAAGCGATACTCGTTTCAAATTGTTAACTCCAGCTGCCTGTTGAATCAATTTGCCTACCTAAAAGAAGTTAAATGCACAGTAAAATTTTAAGTATTAGTGAGATTTAGAGGCTAGTCGTGGCTCAAGGGTACAAAATGACACTGTAAACGCGACAGGTTGTAGGCTCGATTCCCAGTGATCAAACCGAAAACCGAAATTACGTATTTAATATTTTTAGAGAGGCTTGAGGCCAGTTGTGGCGCAGCGGCACAAAGTGTGACTGTAAAACCAACTTTTCGTGGGTTCGATCTCTACTCGAGGAGATGAAATATTTACTTAAATTTATATTTCCATTTCTTCGGTCTGGTATCTAAGAAGAGCGCGGCATTGAGTTCTGCCACTCAACACGCAATCCCTCCAGAATTCGGCAGTGAGTTCCGCCACTCAATATGAAATGAATCCAGAATTCGAGAATGCAATTTCATCCCCCCAAGTGGAAATATATATATATATATATATATATATATATATATATATATATATATATATATATATATATATATATATATATA
>JAATLQ010025597.1:0-43557 GCA_013421005.1 Heliconius erato x Heliconius himera
GGAGGCCGATCTTCATCCATACCTACCCACAATTAACAAACAAACAAAAATATAAAAAACTTACCGAAACGAACAACACAAAAAACACAAATATTAATTTAAAACCACCAAATTAAACTAAAACTACATATAACCAACTATTTAAACACTAATATCCAACAATTTTGCAATAAAATTTAGAATTTTAACAACCAAATCTCACTATACGTGTGTCAACCAGTACATACGCCAGCGAAAAAAACCTGGCTTAAATCAGTAACTCTTATAGTAAATGACAGGAGCGAGCAAAATGTTGACACTGACAGCTGACATATTGCAGTGCTATATTTGACAGTTGACATATTGTAGTCCAGTAGTCTTCTAAGTATATTTAATATATTTACATACGAATTTACTCAAAGGAGTAACTTTGTATCAAAACACCGCAGAAATGCCGTTTGATTTTGAAACGTCAATGTCAATTTTTTTTAAATATTGCACAGATTATAATATCAGTTTTTTTTAAATTGACTTGTAACTAAAATTAAAATTGTGTTTGTACTGTAATAAATCTAAAAATGGTGATTTATCACGGTACAAACACAATTATAAGTTTGATTATACACATAAATGTATATTTGTTTATTTCAAAAAACTTAAAATTTTATTTTGAGGCCAGTCATGGCGCCGCCGCACGAAGTGTGACTGTAAGGCCTGGACTGGATATGGGTTCGATCTCCCCTCGAGGAGATGAAATATTTACTTAAATTTATATTTCCATTTCTTCGCTCTGGTGTTGAGGCTAAGTGCAAAAAGTTAGGAACGGAGTGTCTTAACACTAGGTTCCCTCTGCCTACCCTGCTGTGTGCGTGAAGCTGATTAAAATTAAATATTAAATAAAAATATATAAGTCTCTCGAATTTTTAATTATTTTACAAAAATCTTTTCACGTGTTACTGCGTACGGTATACTAATTATTTTATTCGATCACTACTAAACTACAAAAAAAAACAATTGAAATATTATACAATTTTTTTTATCTTACAGAATATGCGCTGTGGGTGACGTGTGCTGCCCTCCACAATATGTAATAAAAATTCAAGAGCCAAAAGTTGAGAACACAGATTTTACTTTCGACGACGATGACTAAAACATATAAAATTAATATATTTGTTAATTTAAGATATAGGCAAATTTAAGAGCTTTTAAAATTATTTTCTCAACAAGTAAATTGTACTATGTACAATGCTTGTCACCAACCATCGAGGCTGTCGTAGCGCAAGGGTGTCTGTAAAAGCGACGGTTGAGGGCTCAATTCCCATTTGAGGGATCGAATTATTTTCAACATGTAATGTCTCAAATATTAAAATATGGATATTGTACCTATTTATAATTAATTTTAACGTTTGACAAATAAAATATTTTAAGCAATAAAACAGTATATAAACTATATTTTTATTAATTTAAGCATGTTAAAAAAACAAACAATTCATAACAAATTAATGAATACATAAAAATTGCATAAAAATAATATGTATAAATCAAATTTTATAAACAAAAATGTTTAACAAAAAAGTATAAGTTTTAAACAATTTTTGTTTAAAATTTATACCTTATATTTTAAATATATTTTCTTTATTCTTGAAATAAATAATGGCCAAATAAACAAATTCCAGTCAAGTACTTAACAGTCAAATTCAGTTTAATCTTCGGAATTACAAAGGCTGCAGTCGGGGCATCTTCTTGAAGGCTTTCTACCTCGACGACTGTGCTTGGCATCAGCTACTTTATAGTCATGAGCGTTCTGCTTAGGCCGGGATCTTGAGCGTGAAGACCTTAAATCCATATAAACATATTTAAAAAAGGAGTTTCACGGCTTTTCCCACATATAGCAGGGAAGGCAGAGAAAAATTAGTTTTAAGACACTCCGTGCTCCATTTTCCGCCAAAAAAAATATTTTACAGAGAACTCCAGGTTATCCTGGAGTGGTCACTTTTTTTTTCTCCAGTTTTCGTGACACATCACAGATAATGAAAACGCAAAATGAATAATAAAAACAACCGTTAGTGTTCATAAATTATTTATTTACTCCGGCCAACTCTAGATCAATTCTTCGAGCGAACCGATTTTTTTTCATATTTATTACCCCTCTTGGGTAAGACAAGGCCGGGCCCAAATTTTGGGCCCAAAGTGGAGGACGGAGTGCTTTGACACTAACTTTTCTCTATCTACCCTGCCACATGCGGAATAAAGCATGAAAATGAAAAAAAATATATACAGGATGGAAGAGGCAGCGCTCCTTTTACGGAAACAGCATATAGGGTAAAATATTTCAAACCTATACCTAAAGAAATTTATCAAGATGCCTCAACAGTTTGGACGTACGATTTTTTTTTCATTTCACGATTTTTATCCATATCTGTATTTCGAGTGACGAGATTACGTATAGATCCCAATAACATAAACACTTACTACTACAAAAATACTACTAAAGGTTAAACAACTTTGAACTTTATCGCCAATACATACGACTCGATTTCGGAATGAGCCATGTGCGGCGGTGTTCCTTTGATAGGTTTATGTGTGCGTGCGTCGTCCTTATAAATAGCGTTTTATTTTAAAATGACAATTTTATTATTTATTTTGTTTAAAAAAATAACTTTTTCATTTTTGGAAATTTATTTTTTTCTGATTTATATTAGGCTTTTATAGAGTAGTTAAAACTGTGGTTTCATTTAAAGTGGTGCTTACACTTCCACCCTGTATAAACCACTGTTGTGCACATTTTAAGTCCATTCCCTTCTATACTATTATTGTTGTTTATGTTGTTAACATATCTATAAGTAGATTGTTTTAATAAATTTCTGTTACACAAAGCTTAGTATGACTGATGGAATTAGATAGTGTCCTAGAGTTTTCTAAAATATTACAACATTATGATAACCTGGATCGTGATCTGGATCTGCTGGCACGTCGACGGGGATTTTCATCTATTTCATTAAGTTTAAAGAGTACATTCCTGTATTGGTACACTACGTATCCTATTGTCAATAGAGCTGCAAACTAAAGGAAATATAAAAACTATATTACCGAGAAGTTATAAAATATATATCGAAAGGAAAGCTTCGAAAGTAATTGTACGTAGCAGCCATAAAATGCCATATGAAAACGATTTATTTTAACATTGTAATTAAAATATCGCTATTTGTAAAAATATAACTATACAAAAAAAAACATTTTTAGCGTATTTAGCATATCTTCGTGCCGTGCTTTGTCTTGTTACCAGAGCGAAAAAATTAAAATAATTCCCCCTAGTGGGGATAGAACCCAAACCCATCGCATTTACAGTCAGTCGGCCACTAGGTTACAAACAATAAATTTTAGTAACAAATTGATGTAATCAAAGTTTGAATAACTAACGTACGTACGGCTTTTAGCTAAATCATTTGGCTTCGTAAATTGCTTCAAATTGGTAACCTAATAACATTTCCTTTCATAGTGCCATTAACGTTAAAATGAACATATTTTTGGTAAAGAAAAGCATTTTAAGCCTAAGCTGATGGAGATACAACAAAAATATATCCTTTTTTGAGCAAAATATACAAAAAGCTTTCTTTTCTTTTTGACAAGCAATGCACGGACGAAATTATTGGATTTACAGACTTGAAATTTGATTCTATGTACAGGTAGGTAGGTTAAAAGGATAGTATTTGTTTCCGTTCCAAAGGTTCCCTCTGCCTGCTGAGGATACAGTGGGTGAATACTGTGAGTGGGATACAGTATGAAGTTGATATAAATAAACATATATTACAACAACACAGGCATAGTAGCCTAAATCGATTATCATACTCAAATACTGATCCAATTCCAACAATATCCCATACAAATAGGTCAAGCTGACAACCACTTTTGAAATCAGTAATATCTTACTTATGTCATCAAGCTAAAACGTTTGTTTGGTTGAACGCGCTAATACAGGAACTACTGATCTGAACTAAAAAAATGTTTCTGATTTTGATAGACCAATTATCGAAGAAGCTTATGGGTTATGAGATGGGAAGATGGCATAAAGCGATGTAATCATAGCAATAAATAATTCGATGTTATCCACTGTACGGTCAGAGCTAATCGGGACACTTAGAACGAGAAGACACTGCATCATACACAACTTTTAGTTATTTTCGTTTGGCCACGCGGGTGAATTTTACATTCGTCCACGTCCATGGCCTTGACACATGAAAAGAAAGTAAAGTGAACCTACTTACACAAACTTTTTGGTAAAATAACCTTTTTTTAGGAATTTCACGAAATTTATATAATGGATAAAGAAAAACAAGAGCCTACCGCTATATTCAGTTGCCTGACCCGCAAGAACTCAATCATCCAATCGATTATAGTCTCCATAACGAAAATATACTCGATTTACTCCGCCTTCTGTAAGCAGACCTCACTACATGGCCTGAAGCATACTGTCGCTGCTGATTTTTACTTTTTCGAAAGGTAATTTAGAATTTTAGCATTTTTAATAAATTATAATTTAGTGCAAAACTATAATTTTAATTGACAGTTATTAATTTATTGAAAATTTGAGAATTTTTTTCACTTTGTTGCAGCCAGTCTTATTATGATAGATAAAAAAATGATAAAACTAAGCCTATTTCGATCTTTTTAGGGTGACATTTAAGATAAATATGTAATACAAAAAATGTAGGAAACTTAATTTGAAGCTTATTCACTTGTAACAAATTGTATCATCACGAAACTTGACAGTTATAGACCACTTGAGTTTAGGCTCATATAATTTATAGCTCAGAGTAAATATTAAGCTTGTGGAAAAGGGTGATTTTTGAAAAAATCAGCTTCACGTTGTATCCCGCACACAGCAGAATAAGCAGAAGAAATCTAGTTATGGGCGTAGGAAAGGGGGGAGCTGAGTGGATCGTACCTACCCCAGAAATTTTAATTACGAACAAAATTTGTCCCGAAAAATTAAAAAAACAACATTTACACGAACATATCTGTTGAGATCAGAAAGTCCAGCCCCCCCTCCCCTCCCAATATATCTCTAGATACGCTGATGAACCTCGTGCTTAAACACTCGTTCTACTTTCCACCAAATTTTCGAGGCATTGCGTGTTGAGTGGCAAAATTCTACGCCGCGCTTTGCCTCGATAGCATAGCGAAGAAATGGAAATATAAATTTAAATAAATACTATTTCATTTCCTCGAGTGGGGATCGAACCCACAACCAGTCGCGTTTACAGCCACACTTGTGTCCCTGCGCCACGACTCATTTATACTTATATCGCTTTGTATTCAACTCATATCCACAGGTTGTTATGGTTCTTGCTAACAATAAGTGCTTTCGCTGGTGCAGTATACTGCGCTCTAAACCAACTAGCTCGTTACAATTCTGAACCTGTGGTCGTCTCCTTACAAAGAGACTACCGAAGTTGGTCTACTGCATTTCCTGCTGTAACAGTTTGCTTTTTGGAGAGAATCCAAGTGGAAAAAGCTAAAAAATTTATATCGAGGTACTATCTTGTGATATTATTGGTATATCAAATGTATGATTGTAATTATTTATTATTATGGATTATATAATAAATATAATAGGTATATCTTTCATTTGGTGCAACAATGAGGGCAAATGGCAATAATAATATCTACTTAACGACGAAGCACAGCGATTGTACATCCACATGTGTGATAACGTGTGGTCACAGGTTTACACATGTGATTAGACATCCACACGAAAAGCTGAGAGCGAAGTGTCTTAACACTATATAGTGTTTGTACCCACTCCGTTAAATTAAACAATTAGAACAGATTTTAAAAAAATAATGCAAAAAATAACTTTTAGCAAGTGGAATGTAACTGAAGAAACAGATCCAGATAAATATCAATATTATTACGAATTCGTTGAACTCATAGCCGAAGTGTCGTTTCGGAGGAATTTACAGAATTTTTGGAAATACCAAAGTGATGATTCTGTCAATGACATAGATCTACTGCAATTGGCACTCAGTGTACATCCTGATTACCCTTTGGAGGCTGTCACATCAGATCACAGGGAAGTAAGTCGCAATAAATGTTGCTTTTTCAGGCAGAGATAACCCAGTGTCAACATACTCCTTTTCCCTTCTCCATACAACGTGACGTTATTGTGCTCTACTGGCACGCTCGGAACGCCATAATAAAAAAAAATAACTGAACTCCATTTCCCACTTTCCGTCAGAATTTGAAACATTGTAAAACATTTCGTTCCTCCTTTCGCATTGGAAATCGAACCCACAAACGTCACTATTGCAGTCAGACTCTGTGCCGATAATATATCCTGGTAAATTGTTTTCAAGGTGAAATGGACTCTAGTAATGACAGAAGAGGGTTTATGCAAAAGCTTCAATTCTCAATATGCACAGCATCAGAAAATGGGAGACGGTCCTTGGAAGCCGTTGGACCTTATGAAATGTCATTATCACAGTGAAGCTTGTCATATACGAATTAGCTCATTGGAAAACGGTGTTAGAGTACGTATTGTTATAGCTACGTTATCCTTTTTCTATTTAAATATGTCTAGGTGCAATCCAAATGAGGGCGTCGTGACTCAGGAGTACAAGCGTGCGACCGTAAACGTGATGGTTGTAGGTTTACAACAAACAAAAACGAAGCGCAAATTTATGTCTACAGAGAATTGAATTGAACCAAATTCCCCATCAGGTAATATTCCCGAGGGTTGTCTTGACAGAAGACACAAGTTTATCTGGGCACTAGTCGACGTTTTCCCGAGAAAGACTTTGGCGGCCGGAGTATACAGCCTTCACTGTGCTATCAGTTACATATGTCATTGATATACAGAAGAAACGGCCTAGGTGATGGGGATTGGGGATGTCAGTCGTTCACGGGCAAGAATTAATCTACTTTTTCTTTAATTAATTAGATAAACTACAAATATTTTTGAAATAATATCTTTTGGACAAGTATTTCTTTCTTTCTATCATAATGTTGTGTCTCTATCATAATATTGTGTAAATCAAATGTATAATTCAATTGTAAACGTGCAATAAAGTGTTATTATTATTATCATTATTAATCTTTAGGTATATCTATTTTATAAATGAAATGTAGGGTTAGGGATTTAATAATGGGATAAGAGATAACCGCTTTGGTAGACGAGGAGGCGTTATTCCTTTATCATGTTATACACAAGTTAACCTAGAAATTAGAATTAAAGCAACCTTAACAAACTTCTTTATAGCTTCTGATTTCGCGTAAAACTATCGATAAAAAAGCCTGACATACTTTTTGGTGATGTTTCATGTGTTGAAAGATTATGGTTTAATTATGTATGTATCTATAAAAGAAATAATTTAACTTAATTTTGTCTTATTTCTCCTTTTTTATTAGTACTTCATTCATTCACCATTCGACATTGCCACAGCCATCTCTAATCCGACTGGGGAAATTTTTCCAGGCGACGAACTTATAACAGATTACAAGGTAAAAGTGTATTCTATACTAATATTATTAAGAAGATGTTTGGTACAGAATGTGGCTCAAATTGAAAAAAATCACCGCAACTTGTCACACACTAGTCGTGGCACAGGAACACAAGCGTGCGACCGTAAATAGCACAGGTTTTGGGTTCGATTTCCAATCGGGGGAATGAAATATTTAATATTTTCATTTTTTGCTCAGGTAACAAGGCAGAGCGTCAGACAATATAGTCATGTTAACATTATTAACATGACTATATTTTAGGTAGTAGAAATCGAAGCTGCTAACAGTATAGAAGGCTTAAGACCGGAACAACGTCGCTGTAAATATCCAGATGAATGGCTCGGGAACTCCATCAGAGTAAGCATTGTTCCAATAACTAACGGGAACCTAGTTTAAAGACCTAAAGCGGAACACAATGCCGTACTTTAGGTTCTTACCTATTTTTAGTGACATTGATTTACAATATAACTGATACTGTATATCTTTTTAATTTATAAAACGTATTAATGTTTAGTCCACATCTTTTGCACGTATATTTTTATATTGCAATTGAATACATATGCACAAATCCAAGTCCAAATTCACTGTATTAATAATAATATAATGTACTTGGTGTATTTCATTTTCAAGGTATTTTTATCTTCACTCTGTAAAACCAAAGCAAAATAGGCAGAGGGAATCTGGAAACCTAGTGCTAGGATACTCCGTTTCCCCACTTTACAAAACTTGCCGCCGAATTATTAAGGCATTGCGTTTTGATTGGCGAAACTCGTGACCAGAGCGAGGAAATGAAAACATTAAATATTCCATTCATAATTAGAACCGAACCAACAACCGTCGCTGTGCCCCTGCGCCGCGATGACCCCAGGTATTTCGTTAGTAATATTTATTTATAGATACTTATATAAAAAAAGTTTTTACTTTTCCAGGCTTATAGTTTTGGTCTGTGCCAGATGCACTGCAGAACTCGCTTGGCACTTATGTTTTGTGGTTGCCGCCCTTATTTCCATGTCAAAGGCGGTAAGACAAAAAAATATATCTGGTGGTCTGTAAAGTAGTTTAATTGAAAATTACTATTTTTTCCATAAATCAACAGTATCACAATTACAAAGCCAGCAATGTTCTATTTAATTAAGTAACAATGGATGGATAGATGCGTTACAAGCCGAACGCTTAGGCCAATCGTGCCTCTCTATCGTTTGTAACGCGCTCTTGCTTACTCGCTCGGCTCAGGCGGAACGTGACAACGAGTCAAAAACGATCTATGAGAAGTTATCACGTCAACATTTAATCTATACTTCTATTCAAATATTTTAAAGCTGAAGAATCTGTATTATTGAACGCGCTAATCTCAGGAACTACTGGCTCTAGTTCATTTACTGAGGAAGGCTATAAGCTTTATTTATGTATGATAATCGTCGCGATGTATTGTAACCCACTGCAACTGCGGTCAGAGCTCTTCCTGCTCTTACACTTAGAGAGTGTTGTGTGTCGTATATAACGAGAAGTTAACTCCTTTTGACATGACAAAAAATAAATACAACCTCATTTATAATTTTCATACGCACTGTCAGAAAAAGGAAAACAATATGTCAAAATAAAGTTGCAAAATTATCAAATCATAATTTCCATATACTTACTATAATTTCATTATTAATATTATTTATCATTTTAAGCATTAAAATTACTAGTTCGTATAATTTGTTGTTATTTTCACTTTTCGCCATTGTGTCAACAAGATGGCGACGTGTGTGACGCGCACGGCATGGCGTGCATCGGTCGCAACGTCGAAATCCTCATCAATTTACCAAAAAATCTTGCAAAATGTCCCTGCATGCCACAATGCGAAGAATCCAATTATTATTCACACACAAAAAAGGTCATTAATCAGTAAGTATAATTATTTTAATATTTTATTGTCTGAACTTTGAATAAAAGAGAATATATATACCTATATATATATAAATGTAATAAAAGTTTTGTATGAATAATTTTGAATATTTGTAAAGTAATACGAATTGAAGAATATTGTGTACGGGTCTTATGATAGTGCTTCCCGCACTTATGTGCTGTAATACAAAAAATATAGTTATCGAAGAGATTTTTTTGACGGTTTTGGTTAACGATCCACGCGAGCTAGAGGCTTTAGGGAAGTGGTTTTGGAATAAAGAATGAGAGATAGCTTTTTAAATATAATAAAATAGAAAATACTAATTTCCGAAGCCTTCTAGTTCAATTGATGTATTCTAATATTATATGTATAGGTATTGAAAGATAAATTATTCTTTGTTCCTAGCTTGTAATGGATAACATCTAAGATTAGAAAGACGTTTTATAAGAAACAAATTGTATGCCGTATATTAATATATCATAATCGTACTTTAGATCTTTATAATTGATTGAATATTATATATATTATATTGTATATATGCTTGTGTTGTAGCTATGACAGACTCTATTCATTGTATTCAATATGTTGCGGAATAGCCATGCGGTCGCCATGATCTATATGTACGCTGCACACCCTGCACAGTCAAGAGCTCATGTAGAAGTGATCAGAGAACCTACTGGCACTACGTTCATCAGTAGTGTGAGTAGGTTATATGAGAAACAATAGGAACATTCACGCTATCGTTCCGGCCCAATGTCCAAATTATAAGGATATTTCTTATACATGGATATGAGATCGGAGAACGAAACGTATTCGGCACTATAGTGTGAATCCTCCCTAACACTGTTCATTGTTTCTTTTTATTAGTTTTAGTGAGCTATCCGTCTAATCGACAGAAGAAATTTTAGTAATTATTCTCTAACATATATATGTATATATTTAATTTTTTATCAACATGAACGACACGTCCGAGGCGCCACCAGAAGCGGTGGTCAGGTTTAAACTGATGCCGCCCAAGTTTCGTCTCCACCGCGACATCATATTCAGTCTGGATGATTTGTTCTGTATGTTTCATTCTGTTTTAAAGCATATTAAGATTTGCATGTGATTTTGCTTCGTTTTTTAGGATTCCATAGCTTTTAAAGAAAAAAAGAACTCTTATAAGATCATTTTGTTGTCTGTCTGTAGGTATATCTGCGTGCCTGTCTGTCAAGAGCCTTTATCTCAGAAACGCTGGGGGATATCAAGTTAAAATTTAAATTATATACTTAGATCTACGGTCCCCTAATTTTCTGAATAATCGTATTCTTACACTTACTTTAAAAAAATATATGGCCATTTATATCGCAAAAAACGCGTACTTCAACACTATAAAGGGAATCTAAATTAGTGGGGTACTTCCGGTTGACATAGAATTATGAAATTTGGCATCTACGGGTAGTACTAGTTTAGGACAAAATGCGAATAAAATACATTTGTGGTTAAATCCTAAGAAACGATAGTTTTAGAAGGGGGACAAAATTTGGTATTAATTTAAGTGACGTATCAGATGAAAGGGCTCTGGCTAAGCTAAGCTTGAATTTCAGTAATAGCGTGGGAGCTCCAATATTTGTACGGATTTTTTCTTTGTCAGCTGGCCTTTTTCATATTATTATGCCTCTTTTGCATCATTCGAGGAAACTCTTTACACCACACACTTTTATATTCACTTCAATATCATTTGAGTCTTTTATTTTAAAGACAGTTTGAACTGTTAACTTATTTTTATTTTTCAGTGGTAGTTTTTTGTTACTAAAAAATATGGGAATGGGCAAACTATTCTATAGGTGTATTTAGCAGATTATTCTGGGACACGGCCCACCTGGTCTCACCATTTGTTCGTCCATTCGAAATTATTGTTTTATAAGCACTTACCAGTATTTTATCCTTGTTTTATTCGTGACTTTGTTTACTTTTCCTTTTCTATAGAAAGGCATTTTTTTTTTCATATTGCTTTTTTGTCCTTGCGTTTTATCATTGCATGTCAAAATTAAATCGTGGCACCAAATCTTATTAACTATATGAAATTTTCTACAACAATTTTTAAGAGGCCAGTCGTGGCGCAGCGGCACGAGGTGTGACTGTAAAACCGACTGGTTGTGGGTTCGATTCCCACTCGAGGAGATGAAATTCTTCGCTCTGGTGTCGAGGTAAAGCGCGGCGTTGAGTTCTGCCACTCAACACGCAATGCCTCCAGAATTCGACAGAAAGTGGGGAACAGAGTTTCTTAACACTAGGTTCCCTCTGCCTACCCTGCTGTGTGCAGCGTGAAGCTGATAATAATAATAATAATAATTTTTAATATATTTAATACTTTTCTCTTGTACATTCCTTTTGACTAGCTTCGCTAGGCGGTACAACAGCGTTGTTCGTCGGTGCCAGCGTGCTAACTGTGGTGGAGACGATTCTCTTCATCGTCAGATGTATTGTATCTTATTTAGTTGATTGGTATTATAGCAGGCAATTGAAATTTCAATCTTAGTTGTATAAGCTGTGTGTTTTTGTTGTGGTAGAGTTTAAATAAAATCAATTTATAAAATTTTAACACGAAAGTGTTTTATGATGGACTTTAAAAAAAAAAATAAATAAATCAGCTTCACGTTGTATCCGGCACACAGCAGGGTAGGCAGAGGGGATCCCTGGGGGACGGATCCTAGTGTTAAGACACTCCATTCCCCACTTTCCGCCGAAATCTGGAGGCATTGAGTGTTGAGTGGCGGATCTCAACGCCGCGCTTTGCCTCAACACCAGAGCAAAGAAATGAAAATATAAATTTAAATAAATATTTCATGTCCTCGAGTGGGAATCGAACCCACAACCAGTCGTTTTTTGCAGTCACACTTTGTGCATGTGTGCCACTACGGGATTTTGAACTTTATTTATAATATTATTGACAGAATGAGGAAACCAAAATATGTTTCCTGAAATATTCCTTCGAGTAGAAATCGATTCCCCAAAATCAAACACATAGCCCGTTCTGTTGCTCGATGCAAGATCGATCTCAGGGACGAGAGCGGCTTGTTATTAGGGGCTAAAAGAAAAAAATTACTTAGGAGGACATTATTTGCCTGTAGAAATCACATTTATTTCAAAAGCATAGTACCTAGCTAAAGTATATTCATAATTATTATAAAGTATATATTATATCTTTATGTAATCGTAGATTTAGTTTTAGCAGTAATAATAGCAGAAATGTTGTTTTGTTTTTGCATAATATATTGTTTGAAACCATAATTGATTTTTATTATAAGTATCCTAGGGCTGCCGCACACACACAATATTATTGTCAATATATATTAATATTGATAATAATATTGATCAATATATAACCCCGCACACTACGCTAATATTATTGACAATATTTCGTAGCAAAATCTGACGCAGTCGCTCAGTAGCTTTATTTGTATGTGTACCTGTTAAATCAAAAATAGCTAGAATTAAATAAGCCGTTGTTTTAATTATTTCATTAAGGCTACTTACAAAAAAAGGCAATAACAAAAGGCTGTATGAGAAAAATTTCACTAACAGAGGGCATTCGCGGATCAGGGGCACAAAGTGTAACTGTAAACGCAATGCGATTTTGGCAAGGTGATTATAAACGCGCGGAGAGGTTGTGGATTCGATTCCCGCTCGAGAAAATAAAATATTTATTTCCTCGAGCGGGATATTCTTCGCTCTGAAGATGAAAGCCGCTTTCAATTTTTTTTTAAATATCGAGCAGCTATTTTAACACACTATTTTTCTTAACTTTATCGCGATATGCTTCAATTGATGTATTCAACAGCTCTAAAAGTTTCGGATGTTTTGATAAACTCTACTCTATTAAATATTGTTTTTCATGGGAGTAGTAATATCAACATTATTTTCGTTATTTACCCTGTTTTTATCGTCTTGAATTTATTCAAGCATAAGCGTCTAGCCCCTTTGAAGCCCCCCTTGTGTTTTTTTTTTTAATTAAGTATTGCCGCCGACACTACTATTGATAATAATTCTGCCTTCCCCCTCGATATTGCTGTGACAAAACACAATTTCTAGAAATCTACAACAATACGGAAATACCGGCCGCGCACACACAATATTAGTGATAATATATACTTTATTAATACAATATTATTGTAGGTATGTGTGCGGCTCGACTAATAGTCCAATAAAATTATTTTTTCAAATAGAGATAGCTACTTACATATTTATAAAAACAACTTTTCAAAAATAAAATTAAGAACAAACATTACAATTACAAATATAAACATTATAGTAAAATATAATATAATTGAAATATTTAAATGAGAGTAATTTCGTTATAAATAAAATTGGTAATCATTTTTCATAACTTTATTATTATAAATATTTATTGTTAATAAAAAAGTAATAATCATAAATACGTGATGCTACATGTTATATTATTAATTACTTAATATATGTACATATTTTTTTAATGATCGATTAATCTTGTATCAGATTCTTTTCAGACATAGACAGTTGTGTTTTTATTTTAAACTTCTAAAATTGAGTGTTATTTTACATTTAATTAATAATATAATTCATTTAATATCAATATAATATAAAAGTTATTATTTATATTCCAAAAAATGTTATTTAGGAGAAAATGTAAGTCTAAAGTTTTCTAATCTACTAATATGTATGAGCAATAATAATAACTTTTGAGGTTATAAATAATTCGCAATAATTTTTAATTTAAATTTTTTAATTTGTTATTTATGAATTATTAAGAGAATATAGCAGATACTAACTGCTAAACGCAGTATGGTACAATGTCTAACTGTCAATGTCAGGAAGCCCCTCCTATACGAGACCAATGTTTTTAATTTCGAAAATCATAACATACATTAGATAATCGAACGGACGATCGAACGAAAATATGTTTTTTTATATAATTTCCTATACATACACCGGTACATTCTATTTAATATCTCTTTTGTTTACGTTTATTTCGACGTTACATGCAGTCCTGCCTTTGGGTCTCGATGTTGGCTTACTGGGCGTCGCAGCGTATTATTTTACAAGATTGAGGAAGCCAGACCGTAACAATGTGGAACATATCTTCGGACCTGAACCAGGATCTAAGGAGGCGGAGATGTATCCAGAGAAAGTGGTCAAGGGGATAGCTCATAGAGGTGCTGGATGGGACGCGCCGGAAAATACTCTGGAAGCTTTCAAATATGTGCGTAGTGTGTTCTATTGTAGATAATTAGCGGTCGTGGTCAAATAGAAGTAATTAAGACTTGTGTATCTTGATGACTATGTCTTGTGTATCTTGATGATCTAAGTGTTCAAGGTAACTGTTACCATAGGTACAGTGGTATAAAGGGCTAAATGCCTGTAACCTTCGTCGATATACGGACTATCCAACATAAAAAGATTATTTTAAGTTGAATTGGTTCTCATTAAAATTAGCTCATTAAACCAAACAAACTTTAGCTGTCATGTCAATACAAAACTCAATTCTCATAGTCAATGTATTGAATATATTATATAGTTTTTACATTAAAAATGGATTACTTATGTAATTAAAAATATTTTTAAAGCACTTTTTAACCTTCTATTAGGTTTTTCTGATTTATTTTTCTGCAAAAAACATTATTCAGCAGATTTTCTAACTTATAATTACTAAGATCTACTTGAAGGTTATTGTAATTAGTGAAGTTACAGAGTAAAGGAAAATAAGCAATGTTTATATAAAACTTATTATTTTTATTTGAATTTATATTTCCATTTCCTCTCTCTGGTTGAGGCAAAGCGCCGGGTTGAGTTCTGCCACTCAACATACAGTGCCTGCCGAATTCGGTGGAGAGTGGGGAACAGTGTCTTAACACTAGGTTCCCTCTGCCTACCCAACTGTGTGTTGGATATAGCATGAAGCTGATTTATTTAAACTTATTACTTTAAAAAAATGTAACAGGCATCTATAAGATTTTTGATGTAGCTTTATTAAATGGAAGAGCTGTGGGTTTAATTCCCACATAATTTCAAAAGATTAAGTGTTTCCAAATATCTTTTCTTTTCTAAAGTGCATTAAAATTACCAGTTTTTTCCCCAAAGGCTTTTTATTCTGACACATGAGTAAGAGGTTTTGACAACATTTTAAAAGAATTCTTATTATTATATATTTTACAAAACGTATAAAAGGTTTAACATAACAGAACTTGAACTCACACCTTTTGGATATAGGCCGAGATCTTACTTAGAAAAATATTATTGATGTCAATTGTTAATATGGTGAAAATTTACATGTTCTCTTCAATATCTTTCTTTTCCTTAAGTAATTAAACTTAAAATTAAAAATTACATTAGCTTCACGCTGTATCCCGCACACAGCAAGGTAGGCAGAGGGAACCTAGTGTTAAGACACTCCGTTCCCCACTTTCTGCCGAATTCTGGAGGCATTGCGTGTTGAGTGGCAGAACTCAACGCCGCGCTTAACCTCGACACCAGAGCGAAGAAATAGAAATATAAATTTAAGTAAATATTTCATCTCCTCGAGTGGGGATCGAACCCACAACCAGTCGGTTTTGCAGTCACATCTCGTGCCGCTGCGCCACGACCGGCCTCAATTATTAACCTTAAAAAATATAATTAAACTTAAAAAATATTAAAATAATTATTTTAATATTACAGTGTGTAGAAAGTGAATGTAATTTTGTTGAACTTGACATAAGAACAACTAGAGATGGTCAATTGATTCTTCTCCATGATGAAGGATTAGAAAGGCTTACTTGGAGTTCAGAAGTAAAAGATGTTCGGCAAACCGATTGGGACAGTATAAAGAATATTGATATAGGCAGTTTACATGTAAATAGGTTTGTGAAAATCATTATTTTATTAAGATATAAATATATTAATCATATATTGACAGGCTGTCAGTTGTTCCATTCCCATTTGGGAAAGTGAATTATTTTCTTGGTTTGGTAACAAGACAAATTGTGGTGTTGAGTCCTGCTACTCTAACACAATGTCTATAAAAAATTGTGGTGCATAGGAAGTACGGTGTTTTAACATTAGGTACTCTTGTAATAGTGGGATACAGTGTGAAGCGTAAAAA
The DNA here is from genome assembly GCA_013421005.1 of Heliconius erato x Heliconius himera. Lineage (NCBI taxonomy): Eukaryota > Metazoa > Arthropoda > Insecta > Lepidoptera > Nymphalidae > Heliconius > Heliconius erato x Heliconius himera. The sequence continues at coordinate 16,470 of JAATLQ010025597.1, forward strand.
AACTTCTTTATTTTAAATGATATATTAAAAATGCACTGTCATTCCACCCAATTAATCAATAACCACTTAAAAATACCAATTAATTCTAATTTTATTTTCAGGCACAGATTCAAAGAAGTACATCTTTGTTTATTAGAGGATGCCATAGAATATCTTTTGTCTAAAAATGCCAAAATGATAATAGATGTCAAAGGTCAAGATAAACAGGTAAATATTATATTATTTACTTGATGCTTTAATAGAGCAGTGAAGTTATAAATGCAATGGTTTTTGGGTGTGATTTCCCTGTAGATATAAATAAATAAAAGTTCCCAATTTTTTCTTTATTGACAATATTACATTCCTTTGACTTTGACTACTTGAGAAAATTGGCAGCCATTGCTTGGTTAAGGATCACTGATGTTATAAGCATGAAAACGTCAAATTGCCAAAATAAAACAATTAATATGCTTAAGACAAGAAACTTCAAAAACAACAACAACAACAAAAGTAACAAGAATTAAACGAAAATATATGGAAACAGTACTCGGTTCATATCTTTATTAATGGTGTTTCAAGCTTGCCAGTTGGGCACTAACCACTTCGCCAATGTCACATTGTAAGGAAAACATACAAAGGAGATTGTACTGTAAAAAAATAGACTATATTACACAATAAACAAATGATCTATTATTAAAACTATTGTTAAAACATCACATTTTAAAGTAAAAGTTTCACAGTATCTATGCTCTATAATTGATTAGTATTAAAATGCGTTTGTAGTTTTAATTTAGATGTTTGTAAACTATTTTGTAAATAATTATTCTTAAATAAAGAAAATAATTTAAGGAATTTATAATATTTGATTTCTATCAAGCCTGAAAGGGTGTTCTAAGTTCAATAGATATCATTCAATAGTATTGCTTATAGTGCTATCACCATATTATTTAACTCCATCAATCATGACCTGTAAAGTGACCTTTTTCTGGTTTGTTTTTATTTTATCTCACCGCTCCCTGAATAGGGTATAGTTAAATAAAAAAAAATTAAACATCAACTTCCCTATAAAGTCTAATTATAATTAGTTTTACATGTTAATAATTAATATGCTGTTTATTTGTTATTTTTAGGTTATCGATGGCATTATAGATACATTCTCGTCTCGGCCCGTTCTATATAAACATGCTGTGGTCACGGCGTTTAACCCATTTGTTCTTTATCAGGTGGGTTTTTTTATTCAAAAAGAAAATTGATTTTTTTTAATTACTGTAATTTTTTTTAAATAGTGATTGAGAATCTTACTATCTTATGTGAAAGTTTGTGGGCGGGTGATGTCGCGTTGGCGTTTGCTAGTATGTAATATAATATGTATAATAACTTGCAAGTACTGTAGACAATTACATTATATACAATTATAATAATATTTAATTTCAATATATATTTATTTCTTTTTAAATGCAGAACAGAAATATGTTTTTTTTTTTCTCCTTTTTCCCTTTCAAAAAGTGTAAAATTTAATAAAATTTTCGGTTATCAAATACTTAGAAAAATGCTTAAAAAATATTTTAGTGAAAGTATATTATAAAAATTACATAAAAATATTATTTTGTTTACATTTTTGTATATTTTCTAAAAAAAATGTTATCTACTAAAGTGTGATATAAGCTTAGAAAATTTTAAAAAATATTTTTTTTCTTGAATAGTCTTTAATTTTTTTTATAAAATTCTTTTATAGATACGTAAAAAGGATCCGGAAATAGTGGGCGCTATAAGCTATCGGCCATATTGTTTTAGCGCCAAGGAATATGACGCCGAAAATGGTCCTAGACATCCGAGGTAAAAAATAATAAGTTATTTGCTTATCATACACCCAAAAACTTTTTTGCATAATCCCGAGTGGAAATCGAACCTACGACCGTAGCACATACAGTCGTACCCTGCCCCTGCGCCACGATGGCCTCATTTTCTTTATATATATCTATTTATCTTAAGCTAATCTAATTATTTCAGATACGACAACCTCATATATCATATAGCGTGTCGTACGGCCGATTTCATACATTCGCTTGTATGGCGTTATACAGCCAATTGGTGTTCAGTCAGTGCTGTTTTATTGCATAAGGATATTGTTTGTCCGTAAGTTTTTTCATATATATATTAGGTAAAAAATTAACCTGTATTTCTGAAATATTTACTTAAAGTTATTTCCATTTCTTCGCTCTGGTGTCGAGGTTAAGCGCGGCGTTGAGTTCTGCCCCTCAACACGCAATGCCTCCAGAATTCGGCAGAAAGGGGGAAACGGAGTGTCTTAACACTAGGTTCCCTCTGCCTACCCTGCTGTGTGCTTCACGCTGTATCCCACAGCGTGAAGCTGATTTATTTAACCTGTATTTTTGGGAAGGGCTTAAGCGGTATCCATTTATTTATTTTTTTAGCAAGCTGTGTCCTGCGCATAGCAGGGTAGGCACAGGGAACCTGGGAACCAAATTCAAATTATTTCTGGAAGAGTTGCGTGTTGAGTCTTGGAACTCATCTCAACGCCGCGTTTAACTGGTTCCCAGAGCGAGGATATAAAAATATTGAATATTACATTTCCTCGAGTGGGAATCGAACGCGCTCAAATAATTTTATCATATATTTTAGGGAAAAAAAATTACCTGTTCTTTTTTGGGAGGGGTATATTCTTCATTTCATATTTCATTTCATAACATTTTTTCAAAAAAGAAATTGAATAAAATAACATAAAAATAAAAAAAACTATTTAGTATATAAATCAAAATAGAACATCGATTTTATAATCGATTGCAAATTGATTTTTTAAATTCGATTTATACAATTTGGTTTAAATTTTCTCACATTTTTTTATAGAAGTGAAGTCTCATATTGGAAATCCCAAGGAGTCAGATGTATCGGGTGGAGTGTGAATAGGCCATTAGAAAAGTTGTATTGGCGTGGCGGTCTTAAATGCCCTTATTTGGCAAATACTTTACTTGGGGAACCTAAGGTTTGTAAAAGATATAATTTGTGACAATGAATGGTGTTAAGTATTGGATTTGTTAAGTCGGTTATTAATTTTTTTCGTTTTTTAGTAGTACTAATAATATTGTAAAGACAATATTTATACATTGAGAACTAAAGTTCCAGCAGATTAAATATTTTTTTTGTAACAATTTTTTCAAGCAAAATTCTTAAATTAATATAACTCTTTATTTATGTACCAGTTGAAATAAATAAAACAATGCTAAATATCAAGAAAAGTTTCACAAAAGTCAATAGTGAAAACTGCAGTTAAATCAGTTAATCCGTTTTTGAGACAACCTTTTAAAAATAATTGTTTTGGGTTCTATTACTTTGAATAACGCCGCCAATAATAGTTTTTTCTCATTCGTCCTCCATGTCCATGCAGTGATCAGTTACAATTTTATTATATGTATAGTAGAAACCTAAAAGTTCTAGAAATAGTAATTTCAAAGTTTTTTTTGTCATAATTTATGCCAACAATTTTTTTTTTATTTTAACGTCCCATGTCCTTTACATATACTCTTAAAAATATTGTACCATACCTTGACGTTAAAGTGTAAGAAAACGAACTAAATAAACTTTCGTATATATTTATAAAAATATGCATAATACTATAAATTTAGCTTCACGCTATATGCGGGATACACCCTCATATAGTGGGCTAGACAGACTTAACCTAGTGTTAAGACTTCCCCACGTACTGCCGAATTCGAGATTTTGCGGGTACAGAGATGGAACTGAACGCCGCGCTCTGTCTTATTAACAGAGCGAAAAGATGAAAATAATTTATTGCTCCAAGTGGGAATCAAACCCAAAACCGTTTTTTACAATTGAGAGTGTTTCTTAATAATAATAATAATTCTTATTATTGTATATTAACAGATAGAACAAAAGAAAGACACCTCGCAAGAGGACATTTCCAACGGACCGATCGTGGAGGACGCCGCAAGATGTCGCTAGTATGTAGAAATTATTGATCTAAAACTGAAAATATACGTATTTATATTAATAACTAAAATAAATAGCAATAATTGTGCAATTTATTTATTTTATTACAGATTATTTAATTATATAATTGACAACTGTCAAAGTGACGTATTTATTAGAAGACGCTAGTATATATTGTTATAATGCCAAAACACAAATGCTGTATTAAGATGTATACCAAAAATTGTCTTTTCATTGTTTTGTTCAACAAAGAACTGTTTTTTTTATGAAGCCAATATTTGGTCCAAAGAACAAGAAAGTTATCCATTATTGACTAGTTTTCCATATATTAATAATTATATTACACAAGGATTAACGGTTTTTAAACAAACACAAATATTTTGATTATTCTGATGATATCTTTTTTAATTAAAAAAAATATTAGACATTTAGTACATTTACAACATGGTTTTTTTTTGCATTTCCATCGTGTTTATTTATAAACTGTTAACATTAAGTCTCAACACATTTGAAATTTACATGTTGTATTTTTTATTTATAAATATAATCGAATAAATATATATATATATTTAATCGAACAATAAATGAATTCATTTGAAATGAATTTTGTAACATTGTTTTTTATAATCCGATATGGATTTTATAAGTATGTTTTGTGATTTGGAATAATTGATAATTAGAGTAAATTATAATATAATATTTGAAACAAATTTATTCATTTTACTTCAAAAGTATACTTTTTTGTTATTTTTTTAGAAAAAGAGGCTTTTTTATTTTTCTTAAGTTATAATTTGTACCTGAATAATTTTATTTGTGCAATAGTTTTATTTATACTGTATTTTTAATTGTTGGTACAAAAATGGCCTTTGGTATTTAGAAATATATATTTTTTATTCTTCACAAAGCAGGATAGAGATCGTTGTGCAATGCAGTGACACAAGCTTGCGACTGAAAACGCGGCGGCTGTGGGTCCGATTCCCACTCGGCCGGAATGATATATTTAATGATTTCATTTTCTCGCTTTAATATCAAGGCAATGCGCGTCCTTGAGTTCCGCCACTCAACACGCAATGTTTCAAAAATTTAGCGGTAAGTGACCAACAGTGTCTTAAAATTAGGTTATCCGGTTCCCTCCGCCTACCTGCTATGTGCGAATGTGAAGCTAAATAGAATTAAAGCTAAAGATAACCTAGTGTTAAGACACTGTTCTCTACTTTCCTCCCGAATTCGAGACATTGCGTGTTGATGGAACTCAACACGTTGCTTTGTTTTTTTAAACATTTGCTCAATATAAACATTCCTAATATTCAGATTTAAATCAAAAGCTATAAAACCGAAGATAATTTTTACAATTTTTTTGACTAAATATACAGTATTTTACATATTTTTAATACTAATATAGACAGAGACCATTTTCGTACTGACATTTTAATTTTATAATTTATATAATTTATGTAATATAATAATATAATCTGTGGTAATTTTGTAATTTAAAAGTATTATTTTGTTTTATGTTTGTTTTTTTGCACAAATTTTATGTCTTTCTCGAATATTTGGTCAGTTTTATGCATGTGTAATAATTATTGGATTGTAATGTATTTGTAATAAAATTTTTATTGTGATTTTTTGGTTTTTTATTTCCGGGGGATTGGACATTTATTACAAATCTTGTTTTTCACGCTGTTGCTAGCTTCATGCTGTACGTGGAAGATCGATCAGTTTTATAATTTACTATGGGATTATATGCTATTATTTCTAAATATCAACTTTACATTTATATACAGACTGGAAGTGTCAGCGCTCCTTTTACGGGAACTGTATATAGGGTAAAATATTTTAAAACCATACCTAAAGAAATTAATCAAGATACCTCAACAGTTTAGACCTAGGATTTTTTTTCATTTCACGATGTTTATCCACACCTATATTTCGTGTGACGCAGTTACGCATAGATACCAGTAACGTAAACATACACTACTAGAAAAATATTACTAAAGGTTAAGCAATTTTGAACTTTACTGCTAATACCTACGACTCGATTTCCCTTTGATAGGTTTATGTGTAAGCTAAGATCCTTTGCCCCCCCCCCCCCCCCTGAGATAAAAGCTGACCATTGTTGTCAGTCTGTCTGTCTGTTTGTCAAGAGCTTTTATCTCAGGAACGTTTGGAGATATCGAGTTGAAATTCGAACCATATATTTATATCTAAGGCCCCTTGATTTCCTTAAAAAATCGTATTCGTACTTAAAAAAATGGCAATTTATATTGCAAAATAAAGGGAATCAAAATAAGTAGGGTACGTCCTGTTGACTTAGAATTATGAAATTTGGTAGATAGCAAGTAGTATTAGCTCAACAAAAATTAGAAAACGATATAATTGTGGTTTAATTCTAAAAATAATAGCCTTAAAAAGGGGCAAGTGAGGTATCATATGAAAGGCCTCTGGCTAAGCTATGCTTGAATTTTATAAAAAGCTCGAGACCTCCAATATCTGCATGGAACCCTTGCTCGCACTTGTCCGATTTTTTTAGGTACGATACTCTAAAAACAACGACGATAAGCGGATTTTTATGATTTATAAGTAAAAAACGAAATGTAATGCGAGGTGCAATCCGTAACAATATAAATAATAAATGCTTAGCTGTGAGCAACGTAACAAAAACTTTATTAAATTTTTTTGATTAGGGTTCGCTAACTTAAAGGCAAAAACGAATTTCTTGACCAACGGACAAGGACAAACGGAATTGTCCTTGTCCGTTGGTCTGTCCATTTGTCTACACAATTTTTCTCAAGATCGCTAAAAAAAATTGACTGGCCGAAACTAAATTACTAAGTAACTTAAGCTTATAGGACTTTTCCTTTTAAATAGAGTTATGAAAATTGGCAAGAAGTTAACTTACAGTTTAAATAAAACAAAGTAATCGAAAATTGGAAATTAATTGGTATATCGCAAAAACATATCGTTACAAACTTACATGAATACTTAATTTCATACAAAATTTGTACGTACTACCGCAAACTTAAATTTGTCAACTTTTATAAGTTGTACTTAGAGTTGACCTATAACTTATAGGCTATAAATAATTATGAAATTAGTACGGAACGCTCGGTGGGCGAGTCCGCCTCATACTTGAGCACGGTTTTTTAAGATTGTACGATTACAACGTCTTCAGTAAACTTTAATTTTCCATAGAATAAACAAGTGTTTAATCCAAACGGACGTTTTTTCATACATAATATAAATATTTACTTCTTTACAAAAATGTTCTTCACAAGGTAATTTATTGTTTAACATAATAGCATTATTAAAACATTGCCATTGAATTTATTAACGGCTATAATGTAAAGAAATATATTGTAAAGCTTAATTTTTTACTTTCATGCTGAATTCCGCATACAAAAGTGAAGGCAGTCACAAACTTAGGAAACCTAGTTTCAAGACACTCCGTTTCCCTAATGTTGCCCAATTTTTTAAACATTGCGTGTACCAGAACGAACCAGAACGTGTGGGTTCGATCTCCACTCGAGGAGATGAAATATTTCCTTAAATTTATATCTCGATATCCTTCGCTCTGGTGTCGAGGCAAAGCGCGGCGTTCTGCCACTCAGCACGCAGTGCCTCCAGAATTTGGCAGAAAGTGGGGAACGGAGTATCTTAACACTAGGTTCCCTCTGCCTACCCTGCTATGTGTATATACGTGAAGCTAAAAAAAAGCTTATCGTCCACTTTCCTCTGCGCTTTTTCTTGTTACCAAAACGTAGACAATGGAAACAATTCATCCTCTCGAGTGGAAGCCGAACCCACAATCATCGCAATGTCAATTTTTCGTAAAAATAAAATAATATAAAATTTAATCTTCAAATAATCTTTGTAGGATTATGATGTCTTTACGGAGTACCGAAAGTGAAGTTATTATAAAAGCACCTTGGGGGAATGTTGCAGGTATGATAATATAATGTAAATTTGCTAGGCCCCGAACCTAGGTTAGGTACCTATGGTAGACGTTACGCGAGGCAGAAGTGTGTGACTGCAATCGCGACGATTATGGGTTCGATTCATACCATATATAGGAAGTAATTATTTTCATTTCTTCGCTGTGGTAACAAGATAAGCACGGAGTTAAGTTTCGCCATTCAACACACAAATTTTGCAGCGAATGAGGAACGGAGTCCCTAACCAGTAGGTTCCTTCTGCCTAAACTGCTATGTGCGGAATTTGCATCCCGCGTTATGCTAGAAAAATCTTATTTTCGGTTTAAGGTAAGCATTTGACTGTATTCAAAGAGATCTTGTCTTTAAGGGATCTAAATTCAATTCACTATAACATTGCCCCGAATAGAATTCGACCGAGATTTCTAATCGGGGGAATTCGATTCGAGATTATCACGCTCAAAATTTGTAATAAACATATTATTAGAACAAAAAGAAATTGAGACCATGGTGGCTCAGTAGACAGCATCTGTAGATGCAATGGTTGTAGTTCGAGTCCCACTCGGAGTAATATATTTCCGCTCTGCCTCTAAAATTTATATATTTTGAATGAAATTTAATATTTTCAGCTTTAACCTGGGGTAATTCAAAAAATCCACCAGTCATATTGGGATCAGGTCGACAAGTACCTTGTTCAACATTTCGAGCTCTCGTACTGAAACTGCCGCAAGACTTTTTTTACATCTCATTTAACTTCCCCGGGAACGGATCCTCCGACCACCTGCCTAAAGGCGTTAGATTTACAGTATTTGATCTGATACCGTCACTTTTGCTAGTCTCTGATCATTTTAAATGTGACACGTTTCAATATGTTGGACATTCTCTTGGATCTATCGTCGGTAAGTAAAATAAAATCAAATCAGCTTCACGCTGTATCCCGCATACAGCAGGGTAGGCAGAGGGAACCTAGTGTTAAGACACTCCGTTTCCCACTTTCTGCCGAATTTTGGAGGTATTGCGTGTTGAGTGGCAGAACTCAACGCCGCGCTTAGCCTCGACACCAGGGCGAAGAAATGGAAATATAAATTTAAGTAAATATTTCATTTCCTCGAGTGGGGATCGAACCCACAGCCAGTCGGCTTTACAGTCACACTTCGTGCCGCTGCGCCACGACTGGCCTCGTCAGTAAGTATTTTTTTAATAAGGCATAGAAAAGCTATTTTTTATTATTTTAAAGTTAATGTGTTGTGTGGCGTAACCAAAAGCCACGCTTCTAGGCAAAGCACGCTAGAGTTTAGAAATAAAGATTTTTTTAATCAATTTAATTTAAATTTATAATGATACATAATACATTCCTGGAAACTAGACGTTTCGTTTCTCCTTTGTAATCCATGATCAAAATGTATAAAGATCGGGAAAATTGTAGGTTTGATCCCACCCGAGGAAATTAAATATTTTTTTTATTTTCGTTTCTTTGCTCTGGGGCTCGAGGCAAAACACGGCGTTGACTTCTGCCACTCAACACGCAATGCCTTCAGAATTCGGCGGAAAGTGGGGAATGGAGTGTCATAACACTAGATTCCCTGATAAAAAAGGCAGTTTACGGGTAAATTGTCCACATAACTCATGTGTGGACTTATGAAGTGGCAAACATAATACCCACTAAGACCACATGGAGTTGTGGTTACGGATGCACACTGTCAAGGGTTTTTTTCATGAACCTATGCGACTAAATTTTTTAACCACCCAGAACGTCACAAAGAGTCAAGAAATCAGGTGATCCGTACGCTCGTTTGCCTTGAGTTTTAAAACAACAACTCCGGCGGATGTGAATCGAACCTACAACCATTACCTGTTAGCCGTCCCACTACACCACAATGGCTTTTCAAAATTTAATTATGTTTCTTACTTAGTTATAAATTTATAAATCAAATTAACATTTTACAACTTTAAATACCTACAACTTCCCCTGATGTAGATAAGTACATACGTATGTTATAAATAGTTGTATAATATTAGAATTATAAATAATTATTTGTGTATGTCGTGGCGGAGTGGTCGGATAGCGGCAGGCGGGTTGTGAGTTCGATCTCATTCGAGGAAAACAAAATATACAATGTTAAATATACAATGTTAAACAGCTTAAATTTTGCATTACGACTTCAGTTCAAATGACACTGAAATTACATATAATCAATATTGTTCTTAATCCAAAATGGCTGCCGGGGAACCCCATACGGGTATCAAATGAAAGAGCTTGATTTGTAAAATACCTATAGATAGGTACATTATAAAAAAAAACTAATCTTGCTTTTTTAATATTTTCTCTTTCATTATAATATTATTCTATAAATAAACATACTTATGTATAATTAAATTATTTATACTATATCTTTAATAATTACATATATGCATATGTCTTGAAAGAAAAATTACAACATAAATTTCATTGTATATTTAAATTTGAGTAAACAAAATTATAAATGTATAAATATTTTATTATTTTTGTTAATATAAACATTTAAAAGTCATGAATTTTAAATGGCGTCAATGTGAAGCAGTGGTGAGGAATAAGTCGACTTCTTTTTTACGACGTTGTAGTTTCATTTTTTTAATAATAAATATTATTGCTCTATCTAGCTAGAAATCGAATCGACAACTTTGGCCCCTCTCGTTCGAACGAAGGTCAATGCTGTTAGCCCTACTGGTCTACAGCGACACCTGTTGGGTAGGGAAGAGCTAACTCTGTCCCTGAGAAAGTGCAAGAAAGTGCTTTGGATGTCTTCGGCGGGACTCGAACCTAGGCACGCGGCCGTGTATCGGGCTAAAAAATCTAACACTTGCTTTGGACGTTATGTGGACTGATAACGGTTATCAGGCACATTTCAGTAGTTTCTGAAACCGGTTAGGTTAAATAATGTCTAGTATAATTAGCAGCTCTGTAGAAATACAACAATGCTTCTTTTTTAGGGTTCCGTACCCAAAGGTTAAAACGTCACCTACTTTAAAAAGTACTGTGCTCATAAACCGTGATAGTTAGACAGTTGAAATTTTCACAGGTGGTGTATTTCTGTTGCTGCTATAACAAATACTAAAAATATTTATATACTGTTCCAATACAACAAACGTGATCTTTATGTCATTTTTATAAATAATGGTATCGAACATTTCGTGCGCGAGTCCGACTCGCACTTGGGCGCTTTTTTTAAAAGATTATTAAATAAATTAATTAAATTATACATTTATTTTTTAAATAATTTATTTAATTAATTTATTTAATAATCTTTAAAAAAAAAGCGCCCCAGTGCGAGTCGGACTCATATATATTATTTATTAAATAAATGTATATCCCTTTCAGTGCAGCTTGTTGCGTGAATTTAAAGACAAACTTTGACATTTTTTTTAATCTGGCCACTTCCTTAAATTAAAATAAATGTTACGAAAAATTGATTTAAAATTAAACTAATTCTGGCATTTCTAGGTAAATTCTTCAACATGGCATACCCGGGGCGTATGTCGAGGGTAGTCGAAATAGACCCCGTCCCGGCCTACCTGTCCATGCTACCCGGGGAAGTGGATGAATGGTACAACGAGGTATACTCAAACCACTATGAGGACTGCGCTTATAGGAAACATACAAATTGTGATAATAAAGCACCTACTTACAGTTATGATCAGGTAAAGAAAAAAAAGGAACCCTTATAGGATCACTTTTATTTGTCCGTCTGTGCGTCTGTCAAGAGATTTCTTCTTCAGATCGATTGATCGATGCTATCCAACTGAAATTAATAGAAAATATCCAGGTCTACAGTGTCTTGTAGCATGGAAAAAAATCTTTTGAGTCAACGCAATCAAAAGATACATATACGATTATGTTCTGTTTTTGCCGCATTTTGTGTAAAATTCGCCGCATAATCAAAACTTATTGAGAACTTCCCGATGACCTACTATTACCAAGATATAATAAGTGAGAACTTGCAATATAATACACTTTTACAAATTTGAAACCGTCCAAGCGCTCTAACCATTATCCCATGAGTTCTCATTAAGCTACATCGAAATTCTTATACGCGTACTCACAACATGCTTATTACTAGCGGCCGACTCGCGGCTTCGCCCGCATGCTACTTATAATTCTTTTTTTTTTTTATGCTGCATTTGCCATAAGATAATCCCCCACAGGGCTCGTACCTATGCTTGCAGCCGTAAACGGAGCGTTGAATTATTTTAAATTTACATTTTTTCAAAAAGTATATGTTCAAATTACATGCTATAAAAGCCAAAGCATTTCATAAAATTTTCTTGATGATGGAATAACTTTCGCTCGTAAGTTTTAATTATTTTCAATATATTTCCTCTATGTATGCAATAAAGAATTTTATCTATCTATCTATCTTTATCAATTAAAAAACATTGAAATATCACCTTGTAATTTTCAATTATTTTTGTCACAAAATTCCTTATTGCGACTTAGACTGAGTGTACTGAGTATTATTTTATATGATTTGTAGGTAAAAGTTCTTTGCTTTAACGCGTAAAGTTACAAAAAGTTTTTTTTACAAGTACAAGTCGATGCAATTAGTCTTAGTATAATCTTTAAAAACAATTATACTTATACTCTACTCAGGTAGCCGTGAGATTAAAGATAAACAAACCATAATAAGGTTACTTTAAAGGTCACGATTAATGGAGTTAATATAATTTATAACTAGTGCCCCCTGCGCGGCTTCGCCCGCTTCTTTTTTATTTAATGTAATTTCTTAAGTGTATTTATAACATGGTCGTTTAACGCCCAAATTAATAACCTATCTCCAACGTCAATCTTAGATTGTTTCATATATCTATCCAATCTAGAGACGTTGGAGATAGGTTATTAATATTGGGCGTTAGTATTGTTATCTATACTGTTGTTATACACTTAATTTTTTTCATTTTAAAACCAAATCAGCTTCACGCTGTATCCCGCACACAACAGGGTAGGCAGAAGGAAACTAGTGTTAAGACAATCCGTTCCCCTTTTTTCGCCGAGTTCTGGAGTCATTGTGTGTTGAGTGACGGAACTCAACACCGCGCTTTGCCTTGACACCAGAGCGAAGAAATAGAAATATAAATATATATAAATAAATCTTTAATTTCCTCGAGAGGGGATCGAACCCACAACCGCGTCGCTTTTACAATCACACTTTAGGCCCCTGCGCCACAACTGGCCTTATTATTATTAAAATAAAATATATAAAATCATTTTGTTACAGATTCTCACACGATCAAAGAATGAAAAGCTCATTCAGGCTGCCATTTTCGCCGGACTATTTAAAACAGTTATATACTCAAAGTAAAATACCTATTTTAGCGATATTCGCTGACAGTTCTATAGAATACAGTACTTTTAGACGCTCTGCCTTCGCCTTAAATGAAAATGAATGGCCAAATCGGAATTATAAAGTAAAAATTGTTAAAGGAGATCATAATAGTCATATACATGAGCCGGAATGTATGGCGGAAGATATTTCTAAGTTTTTGTTAGAGGGAGTTAAAAATAATTTGTCTTAGCCAGGATTTGAATTGACTATATATATCTACATATATTATGGAATGTCAGAATTATAAAGTTTATAATCTTTATCTTTATATATATATATATATATATATATATATATATATATATATATATATATATATAAAGATAAAGATTATAAGCATATATATATATATATATATATATACAGGGTGGAAGATATATATATATCTCGATTTTATTTCTCTCTAAGTAATAACGAAATGATATTATTTATTCCTTTAGAATTATGTATTATAAAAAAATGAATTAAGTACTTACACTTTACTAATAGCAAGATTTTTTTCATTATATAAACTTAAACTATTTTAACTATTTTACAACTTTAGCTTAAAAGTTATTTTTTACATGAATCAAATTAGATATCAGATCGATATCGATCGATTAGATATCGATGTAGATCATTTTATTTCCTACAAGAATATACATATTTATATTGGTTTTTATACCGATACTATTAGTTTAATCGCAGCTAAATTGGAAATTAATAATCAATGAAATGAAATATTTACTTTTTCTTTGCTCTGGTAACAGCACACAACACGCAATACCTCGAGAAATTGGCAGAAAATGGGTAACGGAAGTGTCTTAACACTAGGTTGCTAGGTTCCCTTTGCCAAACCTGCTATCTGCGGGATACAACATAAAGCAAAAAAATAAGTTAAATATTAATTAATCTATATAGTATATTTATCAGATTACTCGGTTTACTAGAAAATTTACTTTTAACAGAAAAAAAAAACAATTACAACCAAGGCCCAACTTTTATTCACCTTTACAAACAACAACAAATAAAATATAAAATACTTTTGTAGTATAAAAAAATCACTAAAAATATCACAATTTTGAAAACTCAATCTTGTATATTTAACTTACTATAAAAATATATATATTCCATCGAACATTAATACTTAAAAATGTCCTTTTTCAACATTTTTTAATTTTTTATCAAAAATAAAAAACGACATTATATAAACAAATAATATTTTTAAAAGTCCTAATAAATTAAATTTCGCTTTTTATATGCGATATAACATTTTCTTGCAATTTTAAACACGCACATCTCATCACCTTTTTATTTTAACAATTACAACTTAGATATCACATCACTGTTATTCAAAAAATCGGTAAGCACATCACTAAAACACGCCGGATTAATGAAATGAACGTCATGTGTGCCATCTACCCTCAAAACTTTGAAATGTTGGTTATTTTCTTCCATTTTTTTAACTAATTTATCGACAATTTCCTTTCCTTCCGTATTAAAATGATGACTTTGGTTCGCGTGAATGTACAGAGTGGGCGAAATGAACGCGGAAAATATTTCGTAGTAATATTCAGGCGGAAAATTCGTTGGCACTAATTTTTTTGTACGTTTGTCCCACGATAACCTGTAAAATAATAATATATTTTTATACTTTAGATTAATTCAGTCGTCGTGGAGCTGCGTTTGACTATAAACGTGTCTATTGTGAGATCGATCCCCACCTGGGTAAATTAATTATTTCTCCCCCTTTAGTAGATAAAGACATAAGGAGGCGTTCAGTTACGCCACTCAACACCTAAAGTCTTAAAAATTGAAACTAGGTCCCCATTATACGTAGTTGTGAATTGAATATCTGCTATTATTATTAATATCTATTAGCTTCACGCTGGTGAAGCTAATAAAATCAATTTACACCAAGTTCCGGAGATTAGCGCGTTTAAGCAAGCAAAGTTACCAACCCTATTGTCTTATTTAAATTAATCCTATACTCATATAAGGACTTTGTTCTTAGAGGTCGTCCTGGTGCACGGGCGCAAGCGTGCAACCGTAAACGCGGGGTAGTGGGTTCGATTCCAACTCGCCGGAATGAAACATTCAATATTTTCATTTCTTCGCTCTGGTAAAGAGGCAAAGCGCAGTCTCGTGCAAGTGTTTTAATGGTAACGGAGTGTGCTAACACTAGCTTCCGTGGATATAACGTAAACCTAAAGAAAGCTCTATACTCACCTGTAACAATTTTCACTAATTTTAATCAAATTTCTAGATAAAATAATTTCTGCTTGTTTGTCCGTCATGCCCCGTGCTTTCATAACTGAACTTATCGCCTGTTCTTTAGTGTATATTCTATTATCGTTATTATACATTGTATAATTTGTGTAATAATCATCATAGTATCTAAAAAAGTTGGTAAAATGGTCTAAAACAAGTCTACATAGGGCCGGGCCAGGGTCTAATAGTATAAGTTTAGTTATTTGCTTTGGATGTACTGCGTTGTAGAATAATCCTAAAATAAAAAAATAAAAAAATAAACTTTCAATTCAAGACTTGAAGAATAAATTTATTTGTATAAAAAAATTACAATATAACCTTAGTCTAACCACACCCAATATAACGATTACCTCTATTTAACGAATTTTTCTAAATCACCTAAAACGAATATATTTGCTAAAACCCTTTACATAACGAATCCTATCAGTTTAGTACATTCAATTTCATATTAAAATCAAGTCTCGATGGTTTCAGACTTGTTAAGTCTTCTCGTAAGACAGTTTTTATTGTTTGGCGTTCTGGTATTCAGTAACGTAAACAATGCTGTATGACACTGTTGTTTTAAAGTTTACAATGGCTGACAAACGAAAAATCTGAGATCAATAATTCTTTAACCTTGTTGAAACGAATCGTAGATCATTCTAACTTTTATATAATGAACCTCATTTTAACAAATTACCATTATTATTTGAGGCCGGTCGTGGCGCAGCAGCACGAGGTGTGACTGCAAAATCGACTGGTTGTGGGTTCGATCCCCACTCGAAGAGATGAAATATTTACTTAAATTTATATTTCCATTTCTTCGCTCTGGTGTCGAGGTTAAGCGCGGCGTTGAGTTCTGCCCCTCAACACGCAATGCCTCCAGAATTCGGCAGAAAGTGGGGAACGGAGTGTCTTAACACTAGGTTCCCTCTGCCTACCCTGCTGTGTGCGGGATACAGCGTGAAGCTGATTTGATTTAATTTAATATTTTAAACGAAACTATTTAACCGGATTAATCGCGTATATTTAGTATAATACGCTTTTGGAAACCCGACGTTCGAACATTTTGCAGTAATCCGTGGTCAAGTGGCATAGCGAGCTTAACTTGCGCCCGGGGCAAAATATTTTTTTAGCGCCCCCCAGGTGAAAACCTTATAAGTTCATCTCTATAATAAGACAGTAAAAATATTTTGTCTGTACATTTCGTAATTTTGACTGAAATGGATAGAGCAGGGGTTCCCAACCTTTTCTTCATCAAGGACCACTTTTATATTATTCTTGGTAGCAGGGACCACTATGCATATAGGTATAATAAAAATTAACTGTAATAATTAGGCAGAAACTTCGCCTCACCATCCCGTCATAAAATTAAAATTGCTCGCGGACCATATTTAGGACCACTTTTATATTATTCTTGGTAGCAGGGACCACTATGCATATAGGTATAATAAAAATTAACTGTAATAATTAGGCAGAAACTTCGCCTCACCATCCCGTCATAAAATTAAAATTGCTCGCGGACCATATTTAGGCTTCGGCGGACCACTGGTGGTCCGGGGACCACAGGTTGTTAACCTCTGGGATAGAGGGATAATTAAAAAGAATAATAGAAAGCAAAAATATTTTTTTTGAATTTCTTGTCTGTCTGTGTGTCTGTCTGTCTGTCGATATTTATGTCCACATTTTTCTCTGAAAGCACTGAACTGATTTACTTAAAAGTTTCACCAATTGCTTTGTTTTAACTCAACTTAACTATTAAAGTTTGGTTCATCAAAATCGGTTCATTAAAAAAAAGTTATCGTCATTTGAATGAACTCAAGGCATTAGTTTGCCTGCGAATATTATATAACAATCGCGCTGGTAAGATTCTTGGCCAAAGAATGACATTCGAAACGTCTTGGTTATATGACTGTTGATAAAAATATATATTTTTGAAACACTATTATATAATATTTTATACAACAAAGTAAACAAAATTGAATTATTAGTGGAGATTACCTTCATAAATCATAACAGTTAAGTTTAATTCGTAATTAATTCAAGACAGAGATAAAGAACGATTTGATCTTGAAAGAAATATCAAGAATGAAAAACATCCTTTCTACGTGTTCACTGTAATTACTACATATTTACCAATTGTACATTTAGACAATAATATATGTAACTAATTTGGAAACTGTACAGGAGTTGATATGCAATTGTTACAGTTATTTTACAAAGAATATTATGAATCATTACCCAAATCAATAATTTAACATTTAAGGCTGTTTTTGAAACAGTAAATTAAATTATTAACTGACATCAGCACATTTAAGGTAAAAAGAACGTAATGTTACAAAAAAATATACGTATAATAAATAAGTAGCTTTATGTATATTTTATAAATCAAATATCAACATTGGTCGTATTTTTTAGTCCGTAACAATCAAAAATTCTTATAGAAATTACGCTAATGTCGTAAAAAAATCATATTAGAATATTACAGATTAAAGTAATAAAATTCATATTAGAAGTCATTTTAGTTGTCAATCAATTCTGCTTATTAAATCAATAATCATGCAGTTTAAGCGGGCGAAGTCGCTGTCGAGCCGCTAGTCAATAATACCATCAAAGTTAATCATTTCAAATTTTTCTCTTTTCACACTTAAAAATGAGAGCTCACTAAGACGATCCATCGTTGATCGTAGACAGCAATTGATACTGAGATAGTCAGAAGTACTTGAAGTGCCACTCTCAGGTTTGGAAAAACATCTCCTTACGAGATTATAAAAGTAAGCAAATCTAATTAGTTTGGGGTTTTAGGTTCAGTTTCTCTTCTACTGCGGAGTAACATTTTGCAGTCACATATTTCGATAAAGAGTTCTATTCCATTGAAATCTGTATTGTAAAATTCTCCCAAATATTTACAACTTTTTCAAGGTCGTTATCAACATTATCCTTGTTTAATAAATTTTCAATGTCTAGTAGAAATCCAAATTCGAAGTCAAGGCCACTTAATCGCGTAAATCGTGTACATATTCCTTGTTGAATACGATCAAGAACGCTTTTCAAAACATGAGAAATTTAACTTTCTGCAGAAAGACCAACATCTCTAGACCAACATCTCTTTAATTGTCGCGATTTAATTATTTTTACATATTTTAAATAAAACTTTTAAATGTGATAATATAAAAAATAATAACCTTTTATTTCTTGCTAAGGTAAATTTACAAGACCATTTATAAAGGTAAAAATAATATCAAATAATAAGCGCAGATAAAATTAAGCGATATGTAGGTATATAAGAATTTACCTTGTTCTGAACCCATAGAGTGTCCTATATAATAAAATTCCTTCCACCCCAAATGCTGTACCACCATATCTATTGCTACAACTGGCAAGAACCTTGTAAGGGCTACACCTATAATAAAAAAAACTATATTATAGCTTCGCGCTATATTCTTCATAGCATGGTAGGCAGAGGGAACGTGGGAACCTAGCGTTAAGACACTCCGTCCCCATTAAGACACTTCCGTTTCCCATTTTCCACCAAATTCTGGAGGTATTGCATGTTGAGTTATACTCATTTCTTCTACTTCTACTATATTGTAATTAATTGATATATTGTAAACTTTTAAGCGCTGGCCCGGATTGGTCGCTTTTACAGCAAAAATGACCAATACCGATCAATAAAATTAAAATTAAAAAAAAAAACAGTTTCAGAAACGCCGCGAATATTTGGATGGATGGATAAATATTTATTTAAATTTATAAATAAATATTTAATTTCCTCGAGTGGGGATCGAACCCATAACCAGTCGCATTTACAGTCACACTTTGTGCCCCAGCACCACGACTGGCCTCGCTGATCAATAAAATGAATCTTTATTAACCTGTTAACTGGGTATGACGAAATATTTCGTCATACATAAGAGGGCATGACGAAATTTTAATTAATTTAATAAAAATTAATTAAGTTAAATTTAATTAAATATTATTATTATTTAATTTATTTTTTTATTAATTTTAATTTTTATTAATTTTATTTAATTTTTTTAATTAATTTATTTGTTTGCGAAGAAAAAGTCCCCATTCTGAAACGAGTTGAGCAATAGTTAATTCCCCGGTTAACAGGTTAATGTTGTATTGAGAATTATTTTTATAGCTATTCGAAAATTAAAATATAAACAATTAAGAGTCAACACTTTGCACTGTGACTTTGTTTGTTATGTACAAACGCCACCACAAGTACACACATATCTAAGTGCAGGTTTGGTTAAGTTTAAATTTTTAAATTTCAAAATGTAACCTAAACTGAACTGAAAAATCGTTTTATCTGTAGCTGCAGGGGCGTTACTACATGAATTATATTTTTTACTATTTATATTGAGGTTTTGAACTCTGGTGAATTTTTGCATTTAATGTTGGTTTACAAAGTATTGATAAATTGAAATATTGCAGCAGATATTGTAATACAACAAAATTTATAATATTACAGCAACATATATGTATATATCAGCCACTTGATTTGGATGAAATCTTAAACAGTCTACTGGACATTGCTATCTGAGACGCATGAAACCGAAAATTGTAGTGTTTAAACAATAAACTTTTCTATAAATGATTTTATCAGCCAGTGGCGAAACCGGTCCTAAGGCTACAATTCAAATGTTACACAGAAAGAATAATTAATTTAAAAAAATATTATCATCAAGTGTCTGTAGTGAAAAGTATTGGTTTCCATTACTTGTACCATGTGCTATTTAAAAAAGTTACATAAATCATTGTGGCTCTGTGGAACAATGTATTAGGTTTGATTGTCATTTTGGAAATGATTATATACTATTTAGCGAATACTATTTAAGCTATTTTCCCTATATTTCCCTACTCAAACAAGATAATATCAACAACTCTACATAAAATGTGTCTATAAGATGTTGATGGTGATGATGTCTAAAACAAAACAAATGATAATACCTATTGGAAAAGCATCAGATTTTCCATGTCCTGGCAAGTCAATTCCAACATAATAATTATTTCTTGGTAACAATTCCAATAGTGGTATGAATGTTGCTGAACTGTCTTGGCGTCCATGTACTAAGATGACTGGTTTACCTTGAGCATTGCCCCATGATGTTACTGAAATATGATATACATAATATTATATATAATCTAATTAACAACTTGTTTTATATAAAAAAAACAAGTTTTTTGACTTCATGAGTTTGTGCACTGAATTTTAAAAACTGCATGTTAATTGGAGCTGAACAATGTACTTTGTCTTGGTAATAGAGCAAGGACACAAAATTTTATAATATAAGTTTTTTCTCCAAATGGGATTGACCCACAATGATTGCATTTATAATCACACACTACCAGTATGGTAAAAAAATTAACTTCTTGGTGTATCCTGCACACAGCAACATATGCAGATGGAACTCATCTCCGCGCTTTGCCTTGACACCAGAACAAAGAAACCAAAATATTATTATATCAGGGCAGTTGTGGCACAAAGGCACAAAGTGTGACTGTCAAAATCGATTATTTCTGGGTTCGATCCCCACTCGAGGAATTGAAATATTTATTTAAATTTATATTTTCATTTATTGATTCTAGTGTTGAAGCAAAGCGCGGTGTTCAACACGCAATGCCTCCAGAACTCGGCGAAAAGTGGGGAACGGAGAGTCTTAACACTAGGTTCCCACTGCCTACCCTTCTGAATGCAGGATATAGTGTGAAGCAGATTTTTTGTTATCCAATGAAATCAATCCTTGACTTCTCTAATTTTTTTACCTTTCTTGACAAAATTCGAGAAAATATAGAAAATAAACATATTTATGCATAATCTATTACTTACATGATATTTTACCCCATGGAACTTTTATTAACCACTCTTTTAACACTTCCATTTTTTATTAAAATATTTAACAATTAATTATCAAAAATAATATTTTTATAAAAATATTTAAACATTTATAAAATTAAAAAATATATAATTTCTTTTTTTACATATTTTAAGATTATAATTAAATATTTTTCAATGTACTTAAATGGAATCAAAAATGAATATAAAATAGTCTGGTTTGGTTTGGTTCTTCGATTATGGCGTTCCGAGCGTGCCAGTAGAGCACATATCACTTCGCCAATGTCACGTTGTATGGAGAAAACACGAAGGAGGTTGTACGGTAAATATAAAATAGTCATTGTAAATTCTAAAGTAAATAATAAATATGTCAAATGTCAAAATAAATATGCATATGCAGATAATAAATTAAAATCGATATATATTAAAGTCGATTCTCAAATCGAATGAAGATTTTTATTATTATAAAAAATCTACCTAAGAAATTTCCTAAATGTTGTTTTTGAACAATTTAGACTTTTTAAGCCAGACATTTAGTATTAAAATATGGCATGAGGCCATCATCGAATAGGGGCGCATACGTGCAACTGTAAACGCGACAGCGACGACGCGCTATTCAGTTGTGGGTTCAAACCCAATCAGTGGCGTAGCGGGCGTAACTCGCGCCCGGTGCAAAATACCTTTTCAGCGCCCCCCAGACGAACATCGTATAATTGTATATATAAAATATACTCCCAATTTAATATATTTAAATAGTTTTGCAGACCTTTTGGCGCCCCTTTGTGAGTAGCGCCCGGGGCATGATGACCACCCTTGACCCCCCCCCCCCCCCCCTTCACTACGCCACTGAACCCAATTATCAAGTGAAAAGAATCAAATTCCTACTCGGGGAATGAAATATTTCTTTTTATTTAAAATGCATACATAAACATGCACGCACGCACGTACTTAATTACTTTTTTGAATTTTACTGTTAATTTTGCTTTGTTTTACATATTTACAATAGTTAGTGATTTGTTTTTTGATGTGGGCTTGTGAGGTGGGCATTAATAGCCGCGACACAGTGTTTCACTAATACGGTTATTGTCCTACAAATTGTTGTATAATGTAAACAAACCGCAGGTCCCCTATGCTTACGTTATTATGTACGGGATATAGCATTAAGCTAAAAGAAAGGAAAGGAAAGGATTTGATCATTAAAACACATTGTTGCAGTGCATCTTATGAGCTTATAAAAAAAAACAATCATATAATTTATATATGTAAATAAATGTATATTTATGATATTTTTCTTTGACAGTCACGAAACATTATAAGCTGAAACAATATAGTAATAAGTACATATAATACCTACTGAATACATTGTGAATTTAGCTTTTACCAATATTTTAATTACTTATAATAAAGTTGTTAATAAAAAAAATATAACAACAGTTTATAACAACGGCTTAACAATAAAAACGACATTGTTTACAACTTACAGACGATATTATTTTTAAAATCATTATTAAAAAAATCGATAATTTTGTCAGCAATCTTTTCTGGATTAGTGATGTGCACATCGTGTGAACCAGCTACTTCGTAAATTAAAAAATTCGGTAATTTTTCCTTGAAATGACCTAACAAATTATTTTTATTTTCTTCAAAAAAGTTAAAAGGCTCGTTTTTTATAGCGACAATATTGAAAGAAGGTGGTGGATTGCTTGATATTATACATATAAGCATTTCTTCAGATATAGGCAGTCCTGCAGCTACTTTCATACATGGTTGCCAGTTTAACCTGTAAATGAAATAATGTTCACTAAAAAAAATGTAAAGTAGTATTATCAAGTCTTTTATAAATTAAATTACTAATCATTAAAATATACACTTGGTCATTTTTTATTTCTGTTTAAGGGTACCTGAAAAAAAGTCTGTCAAGACTGTTTATCTCGAGATTCGTGACTTAAAAGAGTGAGCTAATATCAAATATTTAAATGTATGATAGTTTGGAGCTCAGAAAAAAATCAAGATTTTAAGCTAACATAATCAAAAGATATTAGAATTACTACTTCTTTTTTGTTGCATTTTGTATGAAATTAATTTCATTCACGTACTTAAAACCTGCAGGGTACTTCTCATGGACCGGATACGTAACATAACGTACGGTTATGATATTTGACATAATCCTCCACATTTTGAAAAAAAAACCGAAAAGTGTAAGTTTATAGGTATTTTATAGAATGAAATCATTACAAACTTATAACTAGGTATACGCCCGCACACATAAGTTGGTCAACGTTTATAAATCGAACTTCCTGATGACTTATAATACTGACATTGGTACGGAACTCTCGGATTTTTTTTTCGTTTAGTGGGTGGGTTATTAAGGAGTAATTTGGGTACAGTTTATTTTTTCTTTCCAAGTTTTTGGCAATCTCTGAAAATTATTGCATGCAAAAGTGACGAAGCCCAATGTAGCATTTTGTTCTAGAGTAAATATAATAAGATGGAAGAAAAGAGAGTTTTAAATACTTTTATGAGAAAAAAAAGGAAGTGTTAAACACTAGGTTTCTAGGTTCCCTCTGCCTACCCTTAATGCGCTGGATACAGCAAAAGTTAAAAAAAGAAAGGAAAAACGGAGAACGTATAGCTTAGTGGTCAGAGCGCTTAGACGGTTTCCAAGAGGTGCGAGTTCAAGTCTCGCTATGTTAAAAGTTATGTATTAACACTTAAAATGTAAAAAATAATTTTAGATATTTGAGATAATGCGTGTTGAGTGGCCTTCCTAGCTGGATTTTGATAATAATTTATTTCGCCAAGTGAGTATCGACTCATCAACTATATATTATATTTATACATAATATTCATAACTAAAAGCATATTAAAAAAATATACATACTGAGGCTAATCGTGGCTCAGGGGCCCCAAACGCGACAAGTATGCGTTTGATTCTTTCAACACACAATGCCTCGAGCATTCGGCGAAGAGTAATGAACGGAAGTGTCTAGATGGGAGAAATGCCTTGCTGAAATGCTATGTACGGGATACAAGGTGAAGCTAAAAAAAAGAGAAAATGTTACATACCTATACAGTCCATTTCCTATAGGCTCTAAAACTCTAGAAAGTACAATAGCAGCTTGCTCTTTATTCAGTTGTCTGGATTCAGTTATAATATTTATCGCTTGGTCGTATGTATATTGTTTATTTTTTCTCGACGTCCACCTAAAAATATTATAAAATTAAGCATAATTTATAAAATTTACAAAAAATAAAAAAACTGTAAAAATAATGTAATAATCAGGATCACGCTGTATCCCGCATAAAGCAGAGTAGGCAGAGGACTCCTAATGTTAAGACACTCCGTTCCCCACTTACAACTGAATTTTTCGAGACATTGCGTAATGAATGACGAAAGTAAACTCCGGTCTTTTCCTTTCATGCCAGAGCGAAGAAGTGAAAATATTCATATAAACAATATATCGAATATATGGAACCTACAACCGTCGCGTTAGAGTCACACCCTTGCAAACATAAATATTAAAGAAGGCCCTAAGCCTCTATGTGGTTGCATCTATGTTCCCATACAAGCCGTTCCAAAAGACCGGATCCTTCGCACTCGAGATCAATTAGGAAAGTGATACATAATAATATGTAATAATCAAATTTAATTAGATATTAGTGTAATAGTAAAATTCCTTTCTATAATATGTATAAAATATATATTTTTATATGTTACATATTAGGTGGTTCGCAATATTGGACTTAGTTGTTTGCAATATTTTAGTAATTATAATTTTTAGCAAAAAACACCGACTTCACACAGATCCATTCTCTTCATCAGAACCTAATCAAACTCTATTCAAAATATCTTTGAAGTAAATACTTCAATTTTGAGTAGAGTTTGATTCCCTTTCCAATATAAAAGAATGTGGCGTGATGTTGAGTTATTCGTTCATTTGTAATTTTGTAGAGCTCATGCTTAATGCAAATTTAAGACTTATTTGATTTTGATAACATTGTCAGAAATAGGTCAAATCAAAATGGAACCACACAAGAAGCACTAGTTTTCAAATAAAAAAAGAATCAAAATCGGTTCACCTAGTCAAAAAAAATCAAATAGATAACCTCCTCCTGACGCAAGTTGGTTAAAAAACATTATACTTGCGTGACTTATTTAAAAATAATTAAAGTTATATTTATTTAAAATTAAAAAAAAAATGGTTAAATGCGAGTCGCACTTGCTCACTGAAGGAAGTTAAAATATTAAAAGTTTACAAACTTAAGCTTATGGACGTGTGCATTATTTTTTTATGAAATGAACTGCAATTATATGTATAGGGGAGAGGGGGGTAGCTTTGAACAGGGGCACCTTTGAAAATATGTGTTAACAGAGCTATTTTAAAAAGAAATTTTGGTAGATTTTTTTTGAGTAGTGGCAGCACTAATCTGCACACGTGTCACTTGTCACCGCTGATAAATGCGAACCCGTTGTTGAGTTACGAGAAATGTTTGATTTTGAGTAAAATTTTATGCATTTTTAAATAAGCGCGTAAGGATCGCAGGGATCCAATTCAAGGTATATGGTTTTATTTTTTCCTCTTTTAGTTAGAATGTTTCATATATCATGCAATACACTAGAAATCACTACAATTTTTAAACATTTACTTGAAAAAAAAAACGTTTGTAATTTTTTAATTACCACTGAGGCAGCTTTGAACAAAATAAAGAGGGCAGTTTTTAATATTATTATATGTAAAAAAATACCGCGAAAGAAAAACAAAATTAGACTACAACTTAATAAATATTGGAGACTTCGTTTTAGCGAATGTCTCATCATCTGTGAATAATAAAAAAGTAGCTTGTATTTTTTTTCTTTCTTGAGAAAGCCAAGGACAAGTGCTACGTTAGTTTTACAAAAGTGTTACGTAGACTAGCCTTGAGGCCAGTCACGGCGCTGCGGCACGAAGTGTGACTGTACAACCGACTGGTTGTGGGTTCGATCTCCACTCGAGGAGATGAAATATTTTGTTTTATTTTCATAATATTAGATTTATTCTATGATTGATCCCATAATGATCATTACTTCTAGGAAGCCAAAGCTACCTTTTTGTTTGTACGTTTTTTCTAAGTCTATTAATAATAAATTAAATAAATAAATTAGCTTCACGCTGTATCCCGCACACAGCAGGGTAGGCAGAGGGAATCTAGTGTTAAGACACTCCGTTCCCCACTTTCTGCCGAATTCTGGAGGCATTGCGTGTTGAGTGGCAGAACTCAACGCGCCAACCTCGACACCAGAGCGAAGAAATGTAAATATAAATTTAAGTAAATATTTCATCTCCTCGAGTGGGATTCGAACCCACAACCAGTCGATTTTTGCAGTCACACCTCGTGCCGCTGCGCCACGACCGGCCTCTCTTTTAATAATATTAAAGTTATTTAACACTAGTACTAGTACAATCGCAATATTAAACTAGGTATATTATTTTTTTAAGTTAACATGGTACTGATATTTGATCTCCATCGTTTCTAATGTTAAGTTTATTAATAAAAGGTCTTAAAAGCCTTTTAATTTCATTGAATTCGATGATAGTTCAAAACTGCCCCATATATGTTCAAAGCTACCCCGCAAGGGGGGCAGCTTTGAACATTTGACTACTGCTACTAAAGTTGATATTGCACCTTTACCTTATATATTTTTCTACATATGATGCTACGATTGTGTGGCACAATAGTTGGACTAAGCATTGTGAAATAGTAAAGAAGTTAAAAACTGTAGAATTTTTAGATATGAC
>JAATLQ010025606.1:0-13977 GCA_013421005.1 Heliconius erato x Heliconius himera
ATTCAACACAGAGATAAAGAACGATCTTGAAAGAAATATCAAGTAAATACAAAGATTTTTTGGTTGGTTCGTTCATATAATATATGTAACTAATTTAAAAACTGTACAGGAGTTAATATGCAATTATTACAGTTATTTTATAAAGAATATTATGAATCCTTCAAATCAATAATTTAACATTTAAGGCTGTTTCTGAATGAGTAAATTAAATTATTCACTGACATCAGCACATTTAAGAGAGTATATTATATAGGTAAAAAGAAGATAAAGTTACAATAAAATATTTGTAAAAACAAAAACCCCGACTGCATCAAACTAAAAAGAAAATAAACAAGCCCAATAGTTTATTAGGATTAACAGTCGGGACCTCTTTAAATTATGCGGGGTTCCTGGTAAAGATTTTATTGATTGAAGAATTACTTATAGGTCCCGACTGTTAATCCTAATAAACTATTGGGCTTGTTTATTTTCTTTTTAGTTTGATGCAGTCGGGGTTTTTGTTTTTACAAATATTTTATTTTTCATTTTTTTGTTAGAATTTATTATAGTAATGATAATCATGATATCTATATATTATTATAGTAATGATAATCATGATATACCTTTTTGAAATCCTAAAATTGAGCTCTTGAATTTGATACCCATATTGTGGTATTCGAAACGAAAAATTTTTTTTTCACTAAGTGCAATGGCGTACCACAGCCGCCATGATTGTTTTTTATTAACGTCACCTATCTAAGAACACTTGGGCTGCTAATACAAATCTAACGATACCTCAAATATGTAAATCCGTTCAGCGGTTCTGGAGATACGAGGTAATAAAGAATATTACATACATACAAGATACGCGCGAAAAACATAACCCTTCCTTAGCAGTCGGGAAAAATATATACGTGTAATAAATAATTAGCTTTATGTATATTTTATAAATATCAAATATCAATACGACCATTGGTCGTATTTCTTTATTTAAAACAATCAAAAAATCTTTGACGATAATGTCGTAAAAAAATCATATTAGAAGTCATTATAGTTGTCAATCAACTGTGCATATTAAATCAATAATCATGTATTTTAAGCGGGCGAAGCCGTGGGCGAGCCGCTAGTCTATTATATTATCCTTATTTGTTAATTTTGCTCGGTCGGTCGGTCGGTCGGTCAGTCAGTTAGTTGAAGGGCGAAGGGTGGCGTTGCACGTTGAGTTACTTTCAAAGAGTGGAAAATGGTGTGGGTATTATACTCACTTCATGTCCAGCGTTTGCTAAGTGATTCACCAACGCCTCACCGAGTATTACATGGCTTCTAGCAGGTAGAGGTGATACTACTAATATTCTATAACCATTGACACTCAACCAAAAGTTTAATAACACTAAACTGCTCAGCCACTTTATCATTTTCTGGAAAAGAAACCATATAACCAATTAATTTTTTTATTCTTTAGAATATTTTTTAAAGAATACTGTACACTGTGTAAGAATATTGTACACTGTGTTTAAACACATAACTGAAAAAATATATTACATTAATGTAACAATATTGAAAATTTCTTTACCTATTAATTAATGGTTATTTATAAGTATGTTAAAGTCAAATTCTTCAACAAAATTCAAACATAAAAAAATTAACAAATTACAAAATTTAAAAAGCACACAAGTATAATTTACGATAAAATTAAAGAAAAATATATTTTAATACTAAAAATAAAATAAAAAATTAACACACATCTTTTATATAACTATACAACCGTCGACACTTACGTCTGCTTTATCACTAGAAAAACACGTGAATGAATCAAGAAGTTGCTAAATTTCACAACTACGTCATATTTAGTTCATATAATATTGATAAATTTAGTATACTCGTACAATCATTTAATTAGGTACTTATGTAATATTTGTACACTCTAAAGTGATAACGAATTCACTGTGTCCATCACTTGACACGCAATTACTCCAGAATTTGGCTGAACGTGGGGAACAGAAGTATCGTAATGGCAACAGAGTGTCTTAACACTAGGTTCATAGGTTCCTCTGCCTACCCTGCTAAGTGCGGGATACAGCGTGAAACTAAAAAAAAAATATTATATTAGTGACCCGCTTGCGGCTTCGCCCGATTACTATACAATTTTTATTTAACTTATCAGAATTACTTTCACCACGTTAGCATCAGGGTTCAGGGTATCTTTTAAAAGAAGCCCAAAATATTAAATCACTGTAGCTACACATTTTCGTAAAATAATTATTTAAGGTTATAATTATTTAATACATTATTTGTTTTATAAAACAGTTTATTAATTCATGTAGAATATATTAAATTAAAATTAAATTAATTTAATATATTCTACATGAATTAATAAAATGGTTTTTAATTATAATATAAAAATGTTATATAAAATATTAATATATTATAATATAAAAAATCAATTTTTTATTTAATAAATAGCATTCTCTCTTGCTAGACGATAATTCTTAGTAATTATCTTTGGGTAGCGAAAATTTGTAGAAATACATAAATGTTAACAACATAAATAAGTTGTAACAAGCGTATAAAGAGTTCGACGTTGCTTTATGAGAACGTATGGCTTAGTGGTCAGAGCACCTGGTCGATTTCCAGGAGGCGCGGGTTCGAGTCCCGCTACGTTCAAATTTTTATACATTTTCTAAATGTACCACGATTCCGCTTTTATTGTTAGGACTACTGTTGGCGACACTAAACCCTTCCGGATTACTGTCTCGGCTCACATTCAAGACCAGCCTCTGATCTAGCTGCTGATGTATGCCGATGATATAGCTCTCATTGAACAGAACCGATTGATGCTAGAGCGTAAAGTTGACCTATGGAAGAAAAACTTGGGAACGCTTGAGAACGATGGTCTTAAACTAAATCTGTCGAAGACCGAGTACAGGGCCAGCGGAAGCCCAGACTCGAGCACTATCTATATAGGTCCTAAACCAGCCGTTAAGTCGGAAAAGTTCAAGTACCTTGGATCCGTCGGTCGATGCAGGCATCGGGGTCTGGAGGCATCAATCACGATGTCTATAGCCGTATTAGCGCTGCCTGGGCCATATGACGGCTGCTGTGTTTCGTGATCGCAAGATACCGCCCAAACTTCAGACCCTTGAGTCTGATATACAAGAGCATCATCCGACTAGTTCTTTCATACAACCGTGCAAAGTAAAGTAGGTTGAGTAGGAAGGCAGACTCTGGCAATAGCCGGAATTAATGCAAGGAATTTATAATTTAGACAAAAAGCATGGGATTCTAAATTGTCTTTACGCAAGGAATCAGTTTACTGTTTGCAAAAAAACTGTTATTACAGTTGATATTGTTCCTCAACATTAAGTTACCATCAGGGAATGTGCAAAAAAGAGTCACATTTTGGCGGCTAAGAATTTCAGCATTACAACTGTAATGGAGGCGAAAGTTGAAGCTGAACCCGAGGGAACTTTCCGCCGATTTTCATAATTCATAAAAACAATATTTTCATAATTTAAGTGGGAAACGGAAGTGAATTAATGAGTAACTATTAGTAACTAGGTTCCCAGGTTCCATCTGTATATCCTGCTACGTCTGTGACAAGACATGAAATATTAGAAATATTTTACGTAGACAGAACCAATAAGAAAACTGTAAACTTATTTTAGTACACTTTTTCATACTTTTCTATGTTATACAAAACTTGTTAGGGAAAAGGAAAAATAATAAAATTGACTACTTATTTTAGATTTTTATTTATATTTTGACAAATTTAATTGATTCAACGTTTTCTTTTTCATTGATTTATGATTATTAAGGACCAGTCTCGGCGCAGGGGTACAAGTGTGACTGTGAATAGGTTGTGGGTTCGATACCCACTCGAGGAAATTAAATATTTAATATTTTCATTGCTATGCTCTGGCATCGAGCCAAAGCACTCAACCAGCAATGCCTCCAGAATTTGGCGTAAAATGGGGAAATGAAGTGTCTTTACAATTTTTTTATGTTTAGTTATGTTATGTATTCAGTTATATATTTTGATAATTAATAATTATAAATAAACACAGTATTGAAGCCAGTCGTGGCGCAGGGGCACAAAGTGTGACTGTAAAACCGACTGGTTGTGGGTTCGATCCTCACTCGAGGAGATGAAATTTACTTAAATTTATATTTCCATTTCTTCACTCTGGTGTCGAGGACAAGCGCGGCGTTGAGTTCTGCAATGCCTCCAGAATTCGTCAGAAAGTGGGGAACGAAGTGTCTTAACACTAGGTTCCCCCTGCCTACCCTGCAGTGTGCGGGATACAGCGTGAAGCTAATAAAAAAAATACATTGATTATGGGTTCGATCCCCACTCGAGGAAATTAATTATTGTTTTTTTAATATTTTAAATTTTTCGTTCTGGGACTAAGGCAAAAGCCCGGCGTCGATTTCCTCCACTTCATTCGCAATGCCTTGAAAAATTCGGCGGAAAGTGGAGAACAAAGTGTCTTAACACTAGTTTCCCTCTAACACTCTAATAACTAGTTTCGATATAATTGCAGCTTATCTATTTATGTAGCCATAGCGACATAAATATGTTATGAAGATATTAACTAATTTATCTCAATGTTTCGCTTGAAATTTTAATCATTATTATTTTTATATTGATTGATTATCTAAACTTATAAAATAATATTAAAATTATGCAAATTATCTTAATTAACAAATAAAGTGCAATAATCTAATAACCTTGAAATAATCTGTACAAGGTTTTATAATTTTATTAGCAGGTACACTATATACCTAATCTTTTAAAATAATTAAAAACATCAATTTGAAAATTTACCAAGCCAGTCGTAGCGCAGCGGCACCAAGTGTGACTGTAAAATCGAATGGTTGTGGGTTCGATCCCCACTCGAGGAGATGAAATATTTACTTAAATTTATATTTCCACTTCTTCGCTCTGGTGTCGAGGCTAAGCGCGGCGTTGAGTTCTGCCACTCAACACGCAATGCCCCCAGAATTCGCCAGAAAATGGGGAACGGAGTGTCTTAACACTAGGTTCCCTCTGCCTACTCTGCTGTGTGCGGGGTACAGCGTGAAGCTGATTAAATTTTTTAAATTTAATTTTATCAATATTTACAAATATTTTTGAACATTTTTAAAGTGTTATTCCACACTTAGGAAAGAAAAATACTTATTTAGAAAACGTATAAAAATTTGAACGTAGTGGGACTAGGACCAGGAAGCGCGGGGTCGAGGTCGAAATTTTTATACGTTTTTTAAATAAGTATACATCGAAACTATTTAGTAGAATGTAATCTATACTTATAATAAATCTGTAGAAAAGTCGTTTCTGTACATTGAAAATATTTAAAAAGAAATTAGCCAGGGTGTTAAAGGATAATTAACAGAATCCATTTCCAACATTTTTGGAATTTTTGTCTGTTTGTCTGTTTGTCTGTTTATCTGTTTGTCTGTTTGTCTGTTTATGTGAACACGTATCACGTAAAAAGTACACAATAAATTTAAGCAACTTTTATACATAAAAATTATAAATAAATCAAAGTAGCTGTTAGTGTTTATTTCATTGTAATCGCTTCACTCTATCAAAAGATATAAGTATTTAAGTTTTCAAGAATATTTGAGATATTAAAAAATCGATAAAAGTAACGCTATCTATTGACAAAAATAGTAGGTACTAACGAATCTTGATACTCTCTTTCATACACGTAACGCTATCACTAATTGCGATGGGATCTTAAATAGATCGTGCTGTGCATAAAAGAAAATATAGTTTGGAAAGGTTACCGCTACACTCTATCAAAAAATAATGTACTTAAAGTTTTAAAGATATTTATATTTGAAAAAAAAAGAAACATACGTAATGATATCTATTGACTACACATAATACGTTACGTTTTTAAAGTACAATTGTTCATAGTACTAACTACAAAGTAAACTAAATTGAATTGTTGGTGAAGATTACCTTCGTAACAGTCTAGCTTAATTCGTAATTATGTTAAATAACAGTGATAAAAGAATGACTTAATATTCAAAGAAATATTTTGAATAAGTTCTTCAGTCCGTTCGTTCGTTTATGTTATTAATATTTTTTTAAGAAACGTATAAAATATTTAACTTTTGGGAGCAACCTCAAAAAAATTGTGTCTCAAGAAAAAAATGCTCTGACACTGTTTATAAAAATATCCCGCAGTATTATTTCATAACTTACAAGCGACACGTACCGACATTGCACTATTGCACCTGTATGTTGCATGTATGTATGTGCCAAGGGTATTTTAGGGTACATACCTCAAAATTCTTATAAGATAACTTTGTTATTTGTCCGTCTGTCCGTCTGTCAAGACTATTTTGTACAAGATCGGTTAAAGGTTAGATACCTCAATGTTCAAGTCTATATTCCCTTAGAGCACAAAAAATCTATCTTATCTTCTAAATCATCGCAATCAAATGACGATGAAATATGAGGGTTTATGCTTCGTTTTTTGTCGCATTATCTATCATAACTATAAGGTACAATTACGAAATTTGTTAAGAAGTTAAAATTTACGGCACGTATAAAGGAAAATTCCAAAATTATTTTTCAAAAATTGAATATTTATTGTATTTGTGTCATAGAAAAAAAACCTTTAGGTACAAATTTTAATCTGTACTTAATTTGATACAAAATGACAACTTAATTAGTTATTCTTTTGGTGCTTTTGGTGTATATATTCATGAAACTGGTACGAAACTCTCAGGGCATGAGTACGACTTGAACTTGACCGAAAATGTTGATTATTTTATAGATTATATAAAAATGCCTAAAAACGTACTTTCTATGTATATTCTGTATACCAATTATATATTTACCTAATAATATATGTTACTAATTTAAAAACTGTACAGGAGCTAGATAAGTTATTTTACAAAGAATACCGTGAATACTTATCCAAATCAATTAATTAATAATTAAGGCTGTTTGTAATATATATATTTCTTAAATGAATAATCATGTAATTCAAGCGGGCAAAGCCGCGAGCAGACCGCTAGTATTTAATAAATAGCCTTCTCTCTTGCCAGACGATAATTCTAAGTAATTATCTTTGGGTAGCGGAAATTTGTAAAAATCTCCCTACAGAGATGCTAACAACATAAATAAGATGTAACAAGCGTATAAACATTTCGACGTAGCTTGATGAGAACGTATGGCTTAGTGGTCAGAAGAGTGCCTGGTTGGTTTTGAGGAGGCGCGGGTTCGAGTCTCGCTACGTTCAAATTTTTATACGTTTTCTAAATAAGTATTTACAAATATGTAATGAGCTTTACAGCTTTAAAGATTTTCAGTTTAGCAGTTAAGAATTACAAACAAACAAACGTGGTCTAGAACCATATACAAGTACTAGTTTAATTTCTTACTTTTAGAAACTTTCTTTTTACATAACACACGAAATAAATAGCTTAATAGATATTTAGAAATTATACATATAGCTATTATTACTAATACTAAATCTAAATACAGTTTTTGATACCAAGGCATGAAAAATCTTGAAGGGCGTAAATGTGGTGCTCCTCCAGTCTTTATCACATGTTCTGTCCAATGGACCAATTCTTTGCTGGGATGGACTGATCTCTGATGGTAGATCTTACTTAGCTCCTTTATTCTTAATGTGTATCTAAAAAAAAAATTGTAAGACTTAGATAGGCAATGAGATTGTAGATAGCCATGTCAAAAATAATTTTATCATCGATTTCATTATGATGGAGTTTTCAATAACTTTAATTTAATTTCCTTATATTGATAATGTTATCAAATTGATACTACAATACACTTCAATATACTCCATTGTGACCTATATAATTATATCTAGTTTATGTTTTTTTTATTTTGATAACAGTATGTATTGGCTTAGGTTCGATACCCTCTCGAGGAAATGAAATAATTATTTAATTTTATATTTTCATTCCTTCGCTCTGGTGTCAAGGGTAAGCTCGGCGAAAATTGCGGAACGGAGTGTCTTAACACTAAGTTCTCTCTGCCTACCCTGCTGTGTGCGGGATACAGCGTGAAGCTGACTTGACTTATTTTCATCTCTTCGATCTGGTAACGATGCATATGATGCATGTGGTGAAACTCAACGACGCGTGTCGTTGAGTTCCACCACTAAACACGCAATGCTTCCAGTATTCAAAAAGTGGAGAATAGAAGTAGGAGAAGTATTAGAACGGAACACTAGGTTCCTAAGTTCCACCTGCCCACCCTGCTATATGCGGGATACAGCGTGAAGTAAAAAAAAACGAATATAACCTTTTAATTTAAAAACAAATATTAACTTACTTAGGATTGGAAAGAACCTCGTTTATAGCAGTCCTCAATTCGGTAGCCATCTCATAAGATAGATCTACCTTCCTAGCGAACCCTTTCTGTACTCCTCTAGCGACGTTCACGAATTGATCAGCAAATACAGGAATACCGATAATAGGTACCCCGTAATGGATAGTTTCAGTAGTAGATAGAAGACCCCCGTGAGTAATGAATAAGACACAGTTTTTATGAGCTGCAATAATGTAATTGTTATTATTTAAAGAAACCAATGAAGTGCTAAGGACAAAGAATATTTGATATTGATTTCTAACTAACTCTAGATAAATGGTTTTGACAACAAAGTGACCCTATATAGGTTCCTTTTTTTGCTTTTTAAATACGGAACCCTAAAAAACAATCAAATCAGTATTTGCGACGGAAAAGTTTTAAACGCATATTATATAAGCCAGTTTCGTTTTGTTAACAAATCTTGGAAAATTGGTGATCAAAAAGAAATAATGTAGCTATGAAGGTTTTTTTTCGTTAAAAATTTTTATAGTTCAAATTATAAATAGCGTATACTTTTTCTTTGGCCGATCTTTCTTTTCATTTTCTTTCTTTTCATTCGATTTAGTTTTGGACCTAGAAATTATGAAAGTACATATATATAAAGGAATTATTGGATATAACGACTATCGTTGATGTTGGCTAGTTCGGCCATCGTTGGTATCAAATGCTTCGGATTCTACAAGATATAAGCTTTAAAAATAGCATAGAATTTGCAACACATTACTATTTATACCATTTTGACGATGTATCCAGTACACAGAGGTAGGAGGTAGGCAGAGGGAATCTAATGTTAAGACACTCTGTACCCTCTCTCTGCTTCCACCGAATTCTGGAGGCATTTCGTGTTAAGTGGCGGAACTGAACGCCGCCCCCCGCCTCGACATCAGAGCGAAGAAATGGAAATATAAATTGAACTAAATATTTTCCTCGAATGGGGAGCCCCTACACTGGTGCCATGACTCTCACTTAATTACTTAAAATATAATAGTTACCTAATATACTTTGTTGTGGAGCCCATTGCATTACATGCACGTTGCTAGGTCGATTTGGTAGATCCTCCTCGAATTTCCATATAACCGTCTGCTTAAGTTCACCAAAAACTTGCAGGAGCTGTCTCCTTAAATCTTCTGGAAATTGCTTGCTTCTTAAATTTGATCCCATACTAAAGTAAATAACTCCATGCTTTGAATTGTTCATTAATTTTTGTAGATCCTGAAAAAAATATTAAAACAATAATTAAAATTAGATAGAATAATGTAAGTAGTTAAGTAGTGGCACAAGGACATAAAGGACCTTAAACGCGACAAGTTGTGGGCTCCATCTCAAAAAAATGAAATATTTAATATATTAATTTCCTCGCTCTGGTAAGAAATTAAGAAGAGTGGCGTTGAGTTCCGCCAATCAATATTTCATTCCACACGCAATAACCCCAGGATACAGGCCACGACTAGCCTCACATGTTTGTAATTTAGATATGTAAATAGAACAACTTCCCTGTCGAGACTGACGCTGGCGTTAATCTCCAAAATAAATAATACTTTTAGAATGTATTTTTTTTATCTTATAAAAAGTCTATTTAAAATATAGCAAATAAAACATAAGTTTATTGCAATTTTTATCAAGCTCAGACCATCAAACGGTTTAGTAAGCACCTTCTCTGTTTAAGAAACAAAAAAATATACTCACCTCAGGCAATGATTTTACACTATTATCGATATGATAACCACCGATATGTATTAAGTTTGGCGGCAACGCTGTAGCAGTACCCATTGACACGTGAGAATTACTTAGAATTAGAGATGCATTATATTTTAAATCCTCTAATTTTGGTACTGGATATCCTCTTTTACGAATTTCTGGCGCGAATATTTCATTATATATGTCATTTTCAATACCGAAAACGTAACTGAAAAAAAATATTTATTTTTATACATGCCCCCAATTTTTTTAAGAAAGAATCTTACGAAGTTTGTGAATTTGTGTTCCCTTTGACGACGGATCCCAACGCTGTAAATTTGTATTGTTTTTTTTTTAGCTTTACGCTGTATTCCGCATATAGCAGGGTAGGCAGCAAGAACCTGGGCACCTAGTGTTAACACACTTCATTCCCCAATTTCCGCCAGACCCTAGAGGCATAATGTTGAATGGCAGAACTCAACACCGGGCTTTGCCTCGTTACCAGAGCGAGGAAATGAAAACGTAAAAATATTTCATTTACTCGAGTCGGAATTGAACTCATAAAATGTTCCGTTTACAGGCGCTTGCTTGTATCCCTGTGCCAGAATGGGCATCGCTGAGCTATATAATAACATAATATAATTCATTTTTATTAATGAATTTGTGATATCCATTACATAAGATAACTCTTTTAATATTACGGATTAGAAAAAAATAGTACAAGCGCGAGTCGGGCTCGTCCATCGAGGGTTTCGTACATCTATTGGAGGTCTCGAGCTTATTCTGAAATTCAAGTTTAGCTTAGCCAGAGCCCTTTCATCTGATATCTCACTTGAAGCTGTTAAATTGCTACTAAATTATACCCCCTTTTAAGGCCATTATTTTTAACAAATATATACTCGTAGTTTTCAGAACTAGAATTCTAGGTCAACCGGAAGTACCCTATTAATTTTCATTCCTTTTATAGTGACGAAATACGTGTTTTTTGCGATATAAACGGTCATATCTCTATTTAAATTTAATGTAGAAATACGTTTTTTCAGGAACTCAAGGGACTAGATCTCAGTATATGGTTTGAATTTTAACTCGATATCTCCAAGCGTTTCTGAGATAGAGGCTCTTGACAGATAGACAAACAGACAAAACCAAGATTCCAAGTCAATGCAGTGAAAAGATAAGATAGATAAGATTTATACATGATTTTTGTTGTATTTTGTATAAAATTCGCCGCGTTATGAAATCTATGGGATACTTCCCGTGGACTTACAAAATAGCAAAATATACGAAAACTGAGAATTTATGAGTATTTCATAGAAACAAATTATTACAAATTTTTATTTGTGGTTCATTTCATACAAAGTGAATGCATACACCCGCACATTTAAGTATGTCAACTGTTATAAGTAGTACTTTCTGTTGTTGACCTACATCCTGAAATTGGAACGGAACCCTCAATGGGTGAGTCCGACTCACGCTTGATCAGTTTTTTATTGAAAAAAAAAAATGTAACTTTGACACAGTTTGAACGTATCTGATTAAATGTCTAAAAGGTTATCTTTTGAAAAATGTTTGTCTACTTTAATTTTTTTGACTTAGACTTATCTTGTAGAACTGTTATCCTCGTAAAAATATATTTACGTTTTGGAAAAAAAAATGTTATGTATTTCATATCATCAAAAACAAAAGATTTACTTACAAAATTTTCAGAAGCTTTACAAAGACCATCACACACAACTCATGGACTCGTTGAGAGAATGTCAATGGAGGGACATAATGAGAAGTGACGCCTACAGTGTACGCCGGATTGTGCACTTGATCTATCAGTTGTAACACCATAGGATGTGGCTCGACTGTCGAAAGCCATATGTATGGACAGTTGAACAACGCTGAAAACCTAAAAATAGCTATAAAGTATTACGTTATTTCAAGAACCTTTTTTTTTAGCTTTACGCTGTATCCCGTATGATTATGGAAGGATAGATATACCTAGAATAGATGGTACTTAGTATAAAGGCAGATTATTTCTTATTATTGAAAGATATTTAGAATAAAGGAAAAAAAGAAGAGGCTGTCGTGACATAGTGTGTGACTATTGAATATTTTGACTTCTTTCTCTCTTTAGTCAAAAGTAAAAAAAAAAACTTTTAATAAAGCTTACCCAGCCATCATTTCAAGGTACAACCATTCAAGGATAACCAAATCAAATTTTTCATTTTCATCGCTTATCAGTTTCTGCACTTGAGGATCTTGTAATGTTATTTTGTTCATCAGTATCATAACCGGTACTACATTGAGAAATTCATTTCCGCCAGATGTCTCTAATTTCGATTTGATGCTCATAGCCGGTTCATCTATAACAATATTTAAAAGTACTCAGCTTAAATATAAACATATTAAACAATAAAAAATAAAAATTGTAAATATGATAACGAAAATAATTGCTTGAAGCCAGAAATTGTCTGAATGGGAACGGTGTGTCTTAACATTAGGTCCCCAGGTTCATTCCGATCTGCTATATGCGCGATACAGCAACTAAAAAAATAAATAACTAAATAACTGCTAACGTTCCTTAATTACATATAATTATTAATATAATCTTTAATAAATGTACATTAATATTTATACGCAGGTATTACCTATTATATTAATAAAGATAACTATTTTATAAAAACCATTAATAATGATGTCCTTATATGGGAATGTATAGACATATTTAATAAGTAGACAATTAACAGAAACAATTTACATTCCATAAGCTATTTAGTTTTTAGAGTTCGTCTAAAATCATTCAATTTTTGTTTGATAAATTAAATTAATATTAAAGTACATTTAACCTTTAAATCTCGATTTATGTTTGACATTATGTAATGTTACTAGGAACAATTTATTTAAATTCACGTTGTATGGGGGAAATAGCCTGAATTTAAATAACTTGTTCTAGATAGCTAGTTAAAGAGAACCTAAAATCAAGGCGTTACGTTCTCCACTTTCCATACAAGATATCCTTTTTTAACTTCACGCTATTTTCCGTATATAGTAGGAAAAGCAGAGAGAATCAAGTGTTACCTAATCATTTTCGAGATATTGCCTGTTGAAAACCGGAGCTCAACACCGCACCTTGCCTTGTTCCCGAAATTTCATGCCATGGTTAACTAGTGTCCCAACACTGGCTCGAATATAATACATTATGTAAGGTCGGGGCAAAAGTATATTTGTATTGTTCATACAAAGGATTTCTTTAGAAGATAGAATAAAATTATATAATAAGACAGTAAAAATATGTTGTCTGTACATTTAGTAATTTTGACTGAAATGGATAGAGGGACACTTAAAAGGAATAATAGAAACCAAAAAGATTTTTTTTTAATTTCTTGTCTGTCTGTCTGTCGACATATTTTTGTCCGCATTTTTCTCTGAAAGTACTGAACCGATTTACTTGAAAATTTCACCAATTGTTTTGTTTTAACTCAACTTAAATAAAAAAGTTTAGTTCATCTAAATCGG
Source organism: Heliconius erato x Heliconius himera (assembly GCA_013421005.1). NCBI lineage: Eukaryota > Metazoa > Arthropoda > Insecta > Lepidoptera > Nymphalidae > Heliconius > Heliconius erato x Heliconius himera. The sequence goes on from JAATLQ010025606.1 coordinate 13,517, forward strand.
TTCATTAAAAAAAAGTTATCGTCATTTGAAAGTCGTAATTAATTCAACACGGAGATAAAGAACGATTTTGAAAGAAATATCAAGTAAATACAAAGATTTTTTGGTTGGTTCGTTCATATAATATATATAACTAATTTAAAAACTGTACAGGAGTTAATATGCAATTATTACAATTATTTTACAAAGAATATTATGAATCCTTCAAATCAATAATTTAACTTCTTAAGGCTGTTTCTGAATGAGTAAATTAAATTATTCACTGACATCAGCACATTTAACAGAGTATATTATATAAGTAAAAAGAACATAAAGTTACAAAAATATATACGTGTAATAAATAATTAGCTTTATGTATATTTTATAAATATAAAATATCAACAATAGTCGTATTTATATATTTAAAACAATCAAAAATTCTTTGACGATAATGTCGTAAAAAAATCATATTAGAAGTCATTATC